>VXBJ01001907.1:219330-334519 GCA_013400055.1 Nycticryphes semicollaris
TCCTCCCTCCTCGCTTTCCCCCCAGCCCCCCTCTCCCTTCTTCCTCCCCCCCTTCTTCTTCCTCCCCACTGGCCATTCAACTTCAGCCGGGACAGTTTGTCTGCCACGGCGTTGACCTCAATTGGTCGTTGACTTCTGCCAGGGGGTGGTTACAGGGTGGCCAAACGCGGCTCTAGGCTGGGTTTTCCTCCTGCTGGTGCGGGATAGACAGACAGACAGACAAGCATCTTTCAGGGGTTTCCTCCTCCCCTCGCTGGGTGTCATCTCTACGTGCAGAAGGTACCAGAGGAGAGCCAGCAGCCAGAAGTTTGTTCCAGTGCCTGGCTGCCACTGGTTTTTTCCAAGAAGCTGGGCGGCAGACAGAGCTCTTCTGTCTCCCCACGGGTTTGAACAGCATCCATGAGAAGCGGCGGGGTTGCTGCTGGTCTGGTGGGTGATGACTGTCTCAAGCTAAGAGTGGCCCCAGGTGTTAAAGGCCTCTGTTCCCGTCACTGCGTGGTGTGGACACAAAGGACCTTGCCTGAGTGGAGGGCTCAGGGTGGTGGATGCCTGCAGGGCTTCCCTTGGTGGGGCTGGGCAAGCCTTTTCATAAACGGGCATCGGCTAGCTGTAAAGTTTTGGGCGTGCCAGAGCAATGACACACATGGCTATAAACCAGATATTTTTGTCTGCTAAGGTTTTCTGTACCAGCCTGCTGGATGCCAGCCTGCACCGTTTACATCCCCAAGTAATTTTGGTGATTAGAAGCATATGTGCCCAAGCATTTTTCCATATTGCTGGCTAATACAGGTTTTTCCCATATTGCTGCCTGGTGCTAGAAAGGTTTATTTTGTTAAAATTTTGCCTTTTGTTGTTGTGTTGCAGCAAAATCGCTGAGAATGCAAGGAAATCCTTGGCCTCTCTTAAACGAGAAAACCCTCGGCTTGAGCCAACACTTGCCATCATTCAGGTAAAGTATACCCTTCCCCTGCCCGCCCCAGCCCCCGGGCTGTGGCTCCAGGGGGAAAGCTCAGTCTCATAAACCCTTTCTCCAGACCTGAAACAGCCACAGCAAACTGCAGGCCCTGGGAAAGGTTTGCGAAGGAAGGGAATGATTTTTATCCCTTCCTCCCTTTGCTAAGGCAGCCTCTCTGCTGTAAGTACAGGTCTCCTTTCCTCACAGGTTGTCTGCCTTGATTGACATCCACAACTTAAAGCAGTGGTTCTCAACCTTTATTTAGTTGAAGCTTTTGTTGCAAAAAGTTGTTGGGAAAAAAAACGTTTACGTGCCTGAAAATGTGGGCCTCTCTTCACTTCCCACTCCTGAGACAGCATTGCCAGGGTGAAGGAAAAGCCCTGCCGCTTCCTGCCAGCCCTGTTGCCTTCAGGCAGCTGGAGCTTATGACTGCCTTGCTGCTGCCCTGAGGAGAGGAAAATCACACTGAAAACTCCCAGGCGGCTCAAAAGGGCCTGTATGGAATAAATGCTCCATGTAAAATGTCAGTGTCCCTTAGAAGTAGCAGCGCTTTCTGAGGTGAATCAGTCTCCCAGCAATTGAGAGCTGTTGCATCGCTAACACCGTGAAGAGCTTTCCTTCCGCTCCTGTTGGCATTGCCATCTTTGAGATATCAAACGTATAGATGGGTATTGCTACCCCTGGAAAGTTGAGGGCTGTTCCTTTTTAGATTTCTTAAGATTTCAGGGCTAAGAAACTAGGGGTCTATGTCATTCAGAGCAGGACCCAGAGCCGTGCAGGCAAAAATGATTTTGTCCTGTTTCCTGGGATGGTGGTGTTGATTTTGGGTGGTGTTGATTTTGGCTAGGTGCATGCTGAATCTCTGACCCATGAGGTTTTAATTTCAAAACCTAACCATAAATATTTTTAAAGCACTAATATTGAATCTAA
The DNA here is from genome assembly GCA_013400055.1 of Nycticryphes semicollaris. Classification (NCBI taxonomy): domain Eukaryota; kingdom Metazoa; phylum Chordata; class Aves; order Charadriiformes; family Rostratulidae; genus Nycticryphes; species Nycticryphes semicollaris. The sequence goes on from VXBJ01001907.1 coordinate 221,216, forward strand.
GAAATGCAGCACCAGCTTTATTTTGGTAGGTCTTCTAGTGAGGCTGATTGAACAAGCTCTCCCATCTCTTACCCTCCCCAGTCGCTAATGTTTTCAAATAGCATTTTAAGGCTAGAAAAACAGTAGTGTGGTGCTAGGGATGCAGAATTTCTGGGCTGGGGGAGGGAGCTGGGGATGGAGGGCAAGCTGTCATCCCCACTCAGGAGCTACCTTTCTCCGTGCAGCCTGTGCTTTTGAAATTGCTCTTTGTTTTTTCACTGGCAACATCTTGAGCCATTTGGGTTTAACAGGTTGGTAAGTTGTTATGGGCTTGAGATGAAATAATTTTGGGTGACACTAGTGACAGCCGAAGCCAGTGCTGGCAGCTGCCACGAGGTGAGCGGCTCGACTCCGATGGGAAGTCACTGGCACCAAGTCTTGTGGAAAAAGCTCTGTAGAATGTGTTTGTGAAATTGCAGTGGACCCTTTTAAAATTATTTAACGCCGTCCTGCTCTCTGGGTTGGAAGACAGGTTTTTATATCTAATCCTGTACCTGTGAGAAGTGTTTTATTCATTTTGTTATGAAGCCGCTAATGCTCCTGAGGTTGGAACCCTCACTGGTCTGTTGGTAGGAGGTTTCTAGTTCTGGATATTGAATTGTCAATATTATTGTTACAATATATGAAAATATTTGAAAGGCCTCCTAAGATAATATAAACAGTGCATATAGCTGTAGAAACCTCAGGGAGGAGGACTCCTGGGTGCTATGGTCTCCCAGGTAAATCTGTCCAGGGGACACTTTTGCTCTAGCTCAGGTGCCTGCTGGTAATTTGGGATGAACTGACAGAACTCAGCGTGCAATGACAATGATCTGCCTCATTTTTCACGGTAAAGCAAACCAGTGTTGTTAGGGGATGCGGGGACACTGCAGGAAGCACTAGTATTGCTGTTGCCTGTTTCATCCTCGTTACCTGGCTGGCTGGATCTTCAGGTACAGACTGGCACCTTTCTTAAATGATAAATTTACCTTAAAGACGTGGCCACTCTTGTCTAAGAGCCAGGCAAATATCAACACAGGCTTAAGCTGTTAAGCCAAAATAAATTTACTGGATGGCTTTCTGCTTCTTTCTTAGAATGGCTAGGCTTTTTATTTGTTTGACTACTAGTAGACACGGACAACCTCACTGTGTTTCTTGCATAGGCCTGTGCATTAGTGCACTCACATCTTTTTAATGTGAATTTATTATTTTAAAACCTGGTTTCTGTTTTGTTCCCCAAGGCACATAATGATCACTTGATTCAAGAAACAAACAAGAACTTTGCCAAAGAGGTAAGCTTTAGCCGGTACGCTTGTTACTAATCATGAGCTGCTTGCCTTTGGTAATTATACCGATTTTCTTTTGGCAGGTTGGCCTGCGAGTTATTCACATCTGTCTCCCTGAAGGCAGCAGCACGGATGAGGTAATTGAAGGACTCCTTCCTTTTTCGCTTTTGTCATGAACCTGTCTTTATTGCTGACTTTGAACTGGTCTCTGTTAACTCAAGGTTAGGGTAGGGACTGCCTGAGTTGGAGTAGCCGGTGTTATCCCTCTGTTGCCAAGCGTGGGAAGAAGGATAATTAAGAGGCTTGTCTGCTGTCCCCTGACAAGCTGAGGCAGAATCAGCAGAGTAATGGTATTTAACTGCAGCATCCCCTCATACCATCAGGGGCATCCAGTCTTCTGCAGTTGTTCCTGCGACTGCACTTGATTCTAGCCCAGGTTATTCAGGGAAATTAAAGATAAATTGATTTAGAGGAGGAGGAGGGGGTTGAATTTATTTGCCTGTTTATTGATCTTGTATTGTCTAAGGTATGCATTAAAAAATAATCACCTGCCCCAAATCACTAGAGGGCTCAATTCTTACCTTGTTGAAGGCATTAGGTCGGAGGCACAGCATTAGTGTCAAGTGTGTTTTAAATAGAGCAAACTGTATTGATATACATGGTCCTGAGGCATCTGAAAGTAAAAACAGCGAAGGAACATGTAATAAAAGATGCCACTGTTCCAGGCTGGCCTCCCTTTGTTTGGTGAGTTTGGTAATCCTGCAGGCTTCTGGGGTTTGTGTACTGTTTTGGTGTTGGTATGCTTTGTTTTTAAAATGTTACTGGTTTGCAGTGTAATCTCATGAAGAGTTTCTAGGTATGGTGACAGGAGCTTATTGTGCTGAATCTTAGGAGCCCAGTTGTGTGGATGATGAATAGTCAGCTACCCGTTTAAGAAGGGTAGGCTTTTGAAATAGAAGATCAAATACACTTTGCTGCCAGTAAACATGCTTTATCTGCTGAGTAACACAGTAGGGAAGTAGGTAAAATACAGTGACAGTGCAGCAGAGGTTGCTGTTACTTTGAAGTACTATCTCAGGAAGTGGCCGAGCTGTGTATGGAAAGAGAAAAGCAGGGTATTTTTGTTAGTTGAAGAAAGTTACTTTCAATAAAGTTCAAAATGGTTTGCTTAATCTCCTGCTTGCTCACTATGACAAAGGTGGTTTTTTGTTTTTTTTCATCTGTTAAAATCCACATGCCAGCTTGCATTCCCTGATTTGGGAAGGTGGGAGGGATTTCAATACTGTGTGGTTTTTTTGTCTGCCCTAGCTGCCTCTACAGAGTAAAGGCCATTTAATACAAGATTGCTTTACCCTGCATGAGTTGTATTTTAAATGATGCGATGATGGAAATCTGAATTCAAGTACCGTGCAATGAAAACGGAAAACTGAGTTCTTTTCCCAGGAATCGGGAATATACTTCAAAGTTCATTCAATTCAGGATATTTATGAACTGGGTTTCCTTTAGTTACTGTGTAGGCCCTAACATTTGGTAGCATCTCAGGACTTCATTAAGCAAAATGTAGATGTTTTCACATCCATATTCTGGTGTGTATGCTCATCCTTATTTTCTGTTAGAATATATACCAGTCCTGTTGCTGTCAAATGGACCGGGGTCTTAATATATATGCCCGTTTCTGTCTCAGAAGTCATCAAACTACAGGGGCGGTGACATACTTGTATAATCTTTGCTAACATGAAAGTAGCACGTTCTCTTGGTTCAGAGCTACAGATAGTCTAAGCCCTACCAGATTCCCCTAGCTTAACGTTGATTGCACATCGGATCTTTGGGCAACAGAATTCACTATTGAATATAGTTGAAAAGCTATATTGAATATATTGAATATTGAATATATTGAATAGCTTACATGAAAAGCATTTTAGGAAGGCATAGTATTAGCTAAGGAAAAGAAAACATATTAATTTTCTGTTGGATATTAATTAAATTGTATGACTTTCTGGTGGTTGCACTCTGATTTTACTTACATGATGGAAAGAGTGGTCACATGACATGTCTCACATGAGCAAATTTCAGCATGTTTTATTCCATTGTGCTCTTTATGGTCACAGCAGAATAGCATATATCCCTCTGGATCAGTGTTGTACTTCAGAGATGAAACAGTCAAAGATAGGTAGTACAGTCTCGGATGGCAAATATGACCAATTATAAAACACTTGAACTCATATCTGGTTCAGTACTTGAAATTCATAAACTTTTGTGCAGTGCCTTTTCAGAATAACAGTTCTTCACAAGATGACTGCCAGCTCTTAGGGTCAGGGTGTTTTGAGAAGAAAAATTGGTAACAATATATGCTGGTTTAATAAAAAGCATTTTCCTTTGTGTGATTGGTTTTTCCAGTGTTAGAACATTTTGTCCGTGTCCTATACTGGGACACGATATGGTCTTATTTTGAACTGCATTTTAACCAAGGCTTCTTATTTTAAAAAGCATCTTATGAAGCTGTTACAGTGTCAAGCTTTTGCTGAGATTTAGAATGGGGAAAGACAAAATGCTGTTGGCAGTATAATACCTCATAACATATGTTGGCCTTGCAAAGTGTTTAGAGTAGTCAGGGTGGCTTAATTTGGTAAGGGATGGAACTATAAACCCAGCAAAGCAGGTTATTGCTTTTTCATTGAGAAGTTGCTCTAATATGTGAGTGAACCAAAGGTGGCAATAAGGTAGTTTTAAAATATAGGTTTTATTTCCGTCTGATTAGATATTTCTTTTGTCCGTTGTTCTGATCTTTAATGCTTTTTATTAACTTCCTAGATTGTCAATGAAATCTTGAGGCTTAATGAGGATCCTAACGTGCAGGGCCTTGCCCTTGAGCTCCCAGAAAGCTTATATAGCAGTAAGGTATTAAACGCTGTGAAACCAGAGAAGGATGTGGATGGGTAAGTGAAGCACTGAGAAATAATATTAGCAGACGCAAGGCTGATGGCTCTGTAAAATCAATTTTTCCCCTGTGCTTTTCATCAATGTGTCTAGCTGTGCTATTGAGCAGTGATAAAAGATGCTGCTGAATCAATGAGAAGCCTTTTGCTGAAGTCATTTGGATCATTATCTTTCTCGTCTTTATATACTGTATATTCAGGACGTGGTCTTTTCAAAGCAATCAAGAACAACATCCTGATTTACTGATGATGCTTAAGGTATTTAAGGTATTTCGGTTCTGAACACAACCCCCAAATTTTTCACAGGAGGGACTGATGGAAAAGCAGAGAAGGTTTTAACTTCCTTACAGCACTCTCATGGTGGGAGAGTGGGCTATAATAGTTCAGACCCACTGGCACAACTTTTCAGTCAGTCTAGAGTTGAGCTGCTCTCTGGAGATCTGGAGAGACCACTGTCATAACTTAGGTGTCTGGGTTACCATTTTGCTGCTCTTGCAGCCTTTTTGCTCTCAACTGCAGACTGTTGCCCATTTTTAAAATATTTTTTTTCCCCACATTAGGAAAAAGAAAATCCGAAAACCTTGCAAATTAGTTACCTTTCCATTATGTGGGGTACGGGAGACTGAGAAAGAATGGAAAATTCAGAGCATCCTTGTGTATGAGGGAGAACACAGTGCAGCACAGCAGCAGTGGAGTCCCCCCATCGAGCCAGGCTGAGCTCAGAAGGAGATATTGCCTCCGGTTCAGCTTGGCTCTGGCAGTGCTGGGTGGCTTCCACTGTGGCCACTGGGGTGTTTTGGCCCAATGTGCTGTGGGTGGCCCCTAAAGAGCTCCCTGTGGGCTCTTGTTCAAACTCAGAGATCTCTCTCCTGGCCTCTCTTGAGGCTCCTTGTGTAACTGTGATGTGGGGTGACACAAATTAGCCATAGTACATCACTACCAAAGGATTTACTTTTATCAGAGGTGTTTGTCCTTGGGATTAGCTGTTAGTCATGTTACAAGCTTTACTGAGGATTTATGTTACACAAACAGTTGGGTTTTTTTTGAATTGCCATATTTTTCCACTGCAGGTTATCCGATGTCAACCTCGGGCGCTTGGTACGTGGCGATGTCTGTGACTGTCTTGTTCCTCCTACAGTGTGTGCTGTGATGGAGCTTCTTGAAGATTTAGGTGAGACCTCCTGTCACAATTATTACATTGATTTTAGCCTAACTAATTTTTCTCAGTTTTAATCCTGACTGAGAGGCAAATATAATTTCTCTGTGTTGTGTTTTCTGGTTTGTGTTCTTTTCCCACCTGCCATATATTTGTCTCCTGCTAATGAGGAACCTCAGCGAGATCTGAATGTAGTGTTTGCAGAAATCGGTTTCAGTCCTACAGATTTTGGAGATTAGGCAGGGATTACCTGCCATTAGCAGACTTAATCTCACTGAAGCCACCCGAGACATCCATGTCTTCAAAACCAAAAATACAAACATCACTTAAAGATTTCACTTGGCAAGATTGAATAGTGTGAACAGTTGGAGAAATCCAAGTCTGCCTGTAAATAACTGCCAAGCAAATCTTTTGGTTTGGGCTGTATTCTCTAAACGCTGACATTGAAATGGCAAATTTAAACAAGTGGCGTTACAGTGTGTGAAGCCACTGTTAGTTTAAGGCAGAGTTTCAGAATTAGTGTCTCTTAGAGTGATTCGTAATTGTTGAGACAAGGATTTCTGTAACAGAACTGTAAACGGGAAGTCAAATGTACCTTGTAACAAATACGAATGAAAGGATTTGTGCAAATAAAATACCAGAAAACCAGTATTTGCTTACTCAGATTAGAGAGTCACCGGGAAGCAGTTTAAGACCTGTGGTTGGTGCTACTGCGTGGGCTCCCAAAGAGTTGCCCGATGTGCCCCAGCTGGGGTGGTTGTGCAGGCACAGAGCCCTGTCCTGCCCTGTCCTGAGCTGCTTTGCTGGTTCTTCTGGAGGGCTTTGGTAGCGGGTGGCCTGCTGAAGGTTGGGGAGGCGACACAGGCACTCCAGCTCTGTGGCTTGGTGGCTGAACAACTTGCCTTGTGTCCTGCAGGTGGAAAGATGGTGCTGCTGGTGGATGTCGGCGGGGCGGTGGGGGCTGCCTTGCAGTGCCTGCTGCAGAGGCAGGGAGCAACCACCATGAGCTGCCGGTGGAAAGCCCCTCAGCTGCAAAACAAGGTGAGTGCTCTGCTGCCTGCCCAGTGCCTAGAGGTCATCCTGCATCCCCACCATTTGGGCATCCTTGCTGTCTGTCCCCATGGCACTGCTTCCCCTCACTGCCATTCCCCAGAGGCAGGCTCCTCATCCAGTTGTGGGCAGCACTGGGTCACTGGAGCTCACTGGTACCCAGTGTAGGTTACCATCTATTCTCCTTCCTACTTGCTCAGAAATGGTGCTTGAGCAAACAGGGGCCTCTATCACAACATTACATGTGTAGCAGCAACTATTAACAACTTCATTATTTTACACTGGTAGATGTGAGAGAAAGAATCCAGAAGTATAATTTAAACCAAATAGAATCTTTCTCTTGGTGCAAAAGAGATGTCCACTTTCTTCCTGTCCTATGCAACAGTTACCTCTATGAAATTACTTTCATAGAATTTCATAGAATCACAGAATATCAGGGATCGGAAAGGACCTTGAAAGATCATCCAGTCCAATCCCCCTGCCAGAGCAGGAACACCTAGATCAGGTCACACAGGAACGTGTCCAGGTGGGTTTTGAGTGTCTCCAGAGAAGGAGACTCCACAACCTCCTTGGGCAGCCTGTTCCAGTGTTCCATCACCCTCACTGTGAAGAAGTTTATTCTTATATATAAATGAAACCACCTATGTTCCAGCTTGCACCCATTGCCCCTTTTNATGGTCATCCTGCTGTCTACCAGGACCGTCAGGTCCCTTTCCCCTACGCTGCTCTCCAACAGGTCATTTCCCAACTTACACTGGTACCTGGTGTTGTTCTTGCCCAGATGCAAGACTTGCCCTTGTTATATTTCACTAAACTTATGTCTTAAAGGTTTGCAAATGCTGCCTCTTTTGGAACAAGGAGGTTCACAGTTGTTATCTTTGAAGAGAACTGTAAGAGCATTCAGAGAAATTCAGGAGCTTTAATCCGAAGGATTTACTTTACATGGTTGTCCTATTTGCGTTTTGCAGAGCTTTCAGAAACGTAGATGTTGATACGATTTCCCATCAAACTTCCCAGTTTGTTCCTTAGTCCCAGATTTCATAGAAGAGTACAACTGGGAACGTGTTGCCCCTTGGGCACGTGTAGAGGGGTTTGGGTACTGGCTGTGGAAGAGGTGCGTGTACCCCAGGAGCTCTGTTTGCGGGTCGCTGTAGGGCTGAGGTGCAAGGGGACACTTTTCGTGTTATATTTGATAGCACATGCCACAAGGTGGCAGCCGATGCAAGATGATGGCATCCAACCTCTGGGTTTGGAAGGCAAGGACAGGAGGAGGAAGTCGTTTTAAGCAGCTGTGATAGTTAGAAAGTTCTCTGGCAAACCTCTGTTTTCACAGCTGCGGATGTTTTTGTGGGGCTTGTCTCAGCTCTGTGTTTCAAGTGGCTGGTGGATCTTAGGAAACAGATGCCCTTCTCGGAGCTGGGAGCCCTGTGAAGTTAATACTAGCTAGGTCTCATTCTTTAATTATTTCTCATTGCTTGTGCTTGTGTTAGAGGACTGCTTTGGGCTGGATGGGGTGGCCAGAGGTATTTCCACTGGTTCACAGCAAAAGACTTGGACTGGGCCGGAGCTGCTTGTGCACTGCTGTCGATGTGCTGTAGAGAGATCTGTTTCCTTCCATCCAGATGCTTTCCCATAATGGCGCTTTGCTTTTTTGGCATGCCCTGCAGCTTACCTCTCGCAGCAGGTCACTGATGGGAAACAGAATAGGAGGCCTAAGCAGGAGGCAGTTTGAGGCTTTGCACATCAGTCTTCCCAAGTTCATTTTAACTTTTGGCAGGAAAGGAGTTTCTGCGTTGCCTGGAGGACTAATCAGCAGAGCTCGGGGGAAACCTACCTTCCTCTTCCTCATCTGTAAGCCTGGAGCAGCATGTCACTGGTAACCCTCAAAGGGCTGCTGAACCTGGCTGGATATAGCTCTCTGTCATAGTTAACTCCAGCTCCTAGATAAAATCTAATATATGCAGGGAAAATTGTCTTGTATCGTATCCCCAGAAACTGGAGAGTCAGAAGCAAAGCACAGATTTACCACTGAACAGCAAGGCACTGGTGACTTGTGGCAACCTGCATTTGAAGTACAATGTTGTTAGATAAAGTGGTTATAATGTTGGATGATATGAATTCATTTTCTCTCACTCATCCAAAGCACTGATTAAGTAAAAATGGTTTAAAGGCTCACAAGGTTTCTTCTCTTGAGGCTTCTTTATTTGAATTTCAAGTAAGAAAATGTGTTAGTTGATGTAGAGATTTTTTCCAAGTCTTGGAAAAATTAATTCACATTCTGTTTTTACTGAAAAATACACTGACTTTAGACACGGCCATACTCTTTTTTTTCTTCCTCTGAATGTGATACCTCTAAAGTAACAGTCTGCGTGCCCTTGTTTGGAAATAAAACCTAAGGTAGCACGATAACTTCGCTTACGAAGTCAGGGATGAACTTATGAAGAGTATGAACTTTTCATTTGGAAGCATGTGTTTTGCAAACTATACCAGGAAAATAAAAACTGAACTTAAAGGTAGGTGTACCTTTATTTGTACCTTAATTTGTTGGCCTAATCCTGAATTTAATGAGGTAATACCTGCCTTAAGGGGGTACATTACCTTTGACTAGCTCTGCTGATTTGTTCTTCTGTTTAAAGGGTAGCATAGTAACAAGTGTTTTCTTTAGAAATTCTACCAATTTAAATGACAGACACAACACTAAGGTTTTAGGTCTATCTGGGTCAGGTTTTGTATTGCTATGGACTTGTTACTACCTCTTGCAAAAATATTTTGAAAATGATCAAGAGGAAGGCATGTTTAAGTTCCCATCAGGAAAATTCTAAGGATGTCAAGGTATCTCTGCTGACATACAACATAATACCATCTACTATCTGACTTAGTGTGCTCCTTTAAAGCAAGTCTTTTCTGTCCTGTGTCAGGAAATGAATAATGGTACGTTTTCATTTCCTTGCTTTGATCTGCATGAATAATGGACATAATTTTGTTTTCCCTCCCCACTTCCTATTTTAAGGTGAACAGATTATTAATGGGTTTTTGTTTGTTTGTTTCATTTAGGATTTGCTTGCTTGACTTTAGTTATTTTAAAAATAATTGTCTGACATAGCTGAGCCACATTCTAAGCACTCTTGAGCTCCCTGTATTTTCAAATAAAATCACAAATGAAGGAGAGCAATATATTTCAGAAGGTTCTGGCACAGCTGTGCATAGTTGCTGTGAAGAAACACTATTCTTTTTGCGTTGCATTTTTATTTTGAATGTAAAACGAAGTACAACATAAGACAAAGACATGAGTATTTTGGTGGAAATGGGTAAGATGTTATAATTCTGTTAAGCTTTTGTGTAGGTAACTCTTCAAAGAACAGTCACTGCACAGTGCCTGACAATTGACCCAGTGACATACTTTGAGGAACATCTCACTTCTTGTCATTTAAAAATGGGAGTGCCCGAAAAAATCAGTTCAACATTACGGGTGAAAAATGGGAACTGACATGCTTAATCCTTTATTATGTTAGAATCAGATTTTCTAGTTCAAAAGGAGGTTATCAAGTAGATTCAAATGGAAAAAATATAGATTCTTTTCTTGCCAAAACACAGATAATACTTAGTACCTATGAAAAAATTGAGTGTCAGTCATGATTTCAGCACATCATCTTACACGTGGTCTGTATGTGAACCACATCATGCCAGTTTTAAGAGGGCTGCTATCCTACAATTTTTGTCGTAGAAGAACTGAAAGTTGGTCTATCTAGGTATGGAACACTTGTTTGTAAAAGCCTGGTTGAGAAGTAGGAGAGCGGTTCAGCTGGAGTGCATGAATGGGAGCTTCCTTTTCAGGTTGGATAAGAACCTCTTTTGGCCACTGTCTCCTGTTCCTTAGAGCCAACACTTAAACTTCAGAGTATTAGATATCTCTTAGCCATATGCTGTCACGTTTTTGCTGTCTTGATAAGACCAAGAGCCTTGGTACTGGCAGAAATATACATTTTGTATTGGAAGCATATCAAGAAGCATGAAAGGATGCGAGACCAGATATACAGATCCAGTAAAAGGAGGGGAGAGAACAAGGAGGCTGTGTGAGAGCTTCTAATGAGGATGCTATAGACAAAGTATTTCTGCTCCAGCATTTTAAGTGCATCATCTTTGCGCCTTGCAATTTGAAATTTATCTCCCTGCCTGTGAGCTAGAGGAACAGTTCCTAAAGCATCCCGCAGTAGGGAAGTAGATGTAATTTTCACATTCACTGTATAGGGCAAGTGTGTTCAGGCCAATGTGGTAGGGAAGGGGCTGTCAGTGTCTGGGCAAGGAGATGGTAGAAGGGAGTTGGTGGATGCTCATTGCAGCTTGTCCCTGAGGACCATGGCTGGGGCAGAGAAATCAGAGCAGACCATGAATAGTTGCCCCACTTGGTTGCCAATGATCTGCAAACCTTTAACTTCCCAAAGTAGTGATGAAGCTGAAAGGAGCCATGTAAGGAAAACGTGCCTGCATGGAAAAAGTACCTGGAACTAGTCATTGCCATAAAAAATTAAAATTAAAAGAGTGCAGAAAGTAATTAGAATTGCTGTGATTGAAGTGGAACCTGATCTGTAAACTAGTGTGTAAAATTAGGTTTTTGAGGGTTGTGAAAAAACTTCGAATCGGTTTCCTATTCCTCATCCCATCTCTTAATTCTTAGCTGCCCTAACCATACGCAGGAAACTGAAAGCTTTCACATTTCAAATATTAATTTCAGATACCTTTTTCTTTAATCATGTATTTAAAAATGGCTTTTGTAGAAGTCAGTTTAACTATGGGGAAATGAAATTTTTGTGTGGGCTTTATGGCAAAATGAGTCTTTAGTAATCTGGAGTATACAGCTACTTTGCACCATTATCATTAAATACTTGGCTGGAAAGTCTGTATTGTTGTTTTAACATTTGGTGTTCTGCCTTGGGAATGGGTGGTGCTTCTTAATCTGCTTCTACTTAAATCTTGGTGGAGAGAGTCATATTTTGTTATGAGGTAAGGTTTCTGATTATTTATTGGCACAGCTCTTCCCAACTGAAAAAATATTTACCAGTGAGGAGGCAGAATACTACTGGAGTATTAGCTTACTTTGTCTTCAACCTATTGCCTGGTGCATTAGGGGTGGGTTTGGCATGATGTTCACCCTTCCTTCCTCCAGCCTGCCTGGTGGGATAAAGCCTTGCTGTCCCAGGGCACTGAGCAATCGCTCACTCTGTGGCCAAACGTTTCCCCCCATGGGTATCTCCTTAGCCTTCTGGCTACGACTGCCTGTAGCATCTGGTTCCTCTCAGATGCGTCCTGTGTCCGGAGACTCTGCGGTGCGTTTGCTGAAGGGTTTGGATGTGATGATTTCATAGGTCTCTTCCATCCCTAACAGCCATGATTTGTTTCTGATGTAGGAGATAAACCTCCCAGGGCTTGCAGCTCGCTTTAGTGATTTACAGGCAGCAAAAAGAGTAGGTTATGGCAGGAGAGAAAAAAAAAAAAAGCAGAGGAGGCATAGGCATGGCTTCTTGCAAGTGAAACCGAAATGCTCTGATGGAGAGCACATACATCTCATCCAAGGACACCCAAAATTTTATAAAGAACTTTTTTGCTTTCAGTGGACTCGCTTTCTCAGTCAAACAAGTTTCTGGATATAATCTTTTAAAAATACTCACAAAGCAAAAAGAGTTATGTGAAGTGTTTGTGATACATATTTTACTGACTTTACAGAAACTTTTTCAGTAGTTGCACATAAAATACTTGCTAAGAGAGCTAGAATTGAGTCTATACATGTTGTGGGGTTTTTACTCTTTATATTTACTGTCTTTTTGAAATAAGGAAAAGGAGATCCTGGTGGGGAAGATTCTGAGATCAGTGCGCCCCCAACCCATAGGACAATTGTTGCCATAATACAATTTTTTTCACAGAGGAGGTGGGGCAGAGCAATGAGATGAAAGGTTCAGCTGGTTTTCCGATAATATATATGGGTATCTGTGATGATAGCCATCCGAAATAGTGACAACATTGGCCACAGAAATGATTGTGTCCAGCGGCTAAGAACATTTTTGAACGTTATGATTGGTCATCATAGAGATGTATATTTGGTCAGGTCAGTTGTTTTCTGGCATTATAGTTACATTGGATCAATTCTGTCATAAGTCTGTTGGCTGAACGTTTGTCAAACTTAGTGGTTTTTGCATACAGCTTTCAACTGGTTCATGGTTTCATGATGGTAAGTGGTGTGCAGAGCTGTTAGTCCTTGTCCCAGAGGCTTTGACATACCTGACTTACGGTGCATGAGTTATAAATGCTAGAATATCAAATCTTTTTTAATTTGTTACAAAAAAATTATTCAGTTCATATAACTGAGAATGATCACTGCTTTTCTCTGTGTTGATAAAGTTGGCAGTTGTGGCAGAGGCTGCCTTCTTTTGGAGGGGAAAGTGTGATTTCAGCGTAGTGTCCCTGGTACAAAACTCTCTGCAGCATCTTTTTACTCAAATTTACTTGCTGATTCCTCAGTTGGGTTTGACTTGGCACTGGTTATGATTTATGTGGTCATCTAGGAGAGGCATGTAAGCTGATATATTCGCACCAGAGGTAAGAGCGTAAACAGTTTGGGTAAGGTTGAATGACTGCTGAGACCGACTGTACGTTTGCAGGCAATCACAGGAGCATTGTGGGACTTTTGACTGAAGCCTGAATCAACTCGTTGCATTAGTCATTTGTCAAGCAAGTAAATCTTCTCCCACAGTTTTGGCTTTGCTTCCATGCGTGGATCTCTAAGGAGGGTTAGGCCATCCTTGTGTCCTCTGAGAAGAAGATGGAGCTTTTTTAACTTCCTGGCTTTTCCACCACAGTTATGCTCTTCTCCCCTCCTGGATGCTCGGCAGTGCCAAAAACTTGCTATCCTGATAGGATTTGTAGCTGTTCTTTCTTGGCAGGAGGGTTGGGCAGGGTTGCGTCAGAGCACTTTTGGCCAAAAAAGAAGCTGGAATGCTTGTCAGTCACAACTCAATTCACAGAGAGGCTCACCGAGTTTGTGACACTTGGTATTCATTTACATTTTTCAAATTATTCCCCGAATCATTGTACCTCTGAAATACTTTTTACATTCAGGCTTGAGGCAGTGCTGTGCCTGTATTTTTCTTTTTTGGTGGTACTTTATATATCTGCCTCTGGTGCTGTTCCTTGTCTCGTGATGATTCTGGTAATTGGTACAGGACCCTGGTTCAGAGGAGGGAGGAAAGGAAGACGCTTATGTCTTTGATTATAAGCATTTTTGTAGTAACCATTTTTCTTGCAACATCTGTCAGGTTGAAGTAAATCAGAGGCACTGATTAGCAAACATGAACTGAGAAGGGAAAAAAAATGCTTTAATTGGTATTCTTCAAAGGCATTGATGTTTGCAGATCAGGTCATCTTGCATTCCTGTCAGCTGGCCTGGTTTTCTACTGTCAGATAATCTGACTGTACCCTTTATAATTGCCTATTTACTGTCTTTCAGCCCTTCTCTTTCTTAAGTCTCTCCAACTTATCTTGTTGGACAGGACTTTGGACAATGATAGGGCTTTTTCTTTGAAAGTAGGTAATCCCCATTAAATATTATTGGTGCCGACTCTGATTCCACTTGCCTGATTTCACAGTTTGTTTAACCATAATTCATTTTAAATGCTATTGTTCTTATATTTCACATGGGGTGAGAATCCAGCCATCGGTTTGGGTTATTTTTTTTTTTTGTTACTGTTTGCAAATATTTGCTCAAAAGACTATTGTATAAGTCTAAATATGACAATATGCATATTCAAGAGTGTATTTCTAACACTAAGTGCTTGTTTTTTGTCTCTAGCTTCAACATGCAGATGTAGTGATAGTTGGCAGCACAAAACCAGATGATGTTCCTGTGAGCTGGGTAAAGCCTGGAACACCCATTATCAGTTTTTCTCGTGACTTGCTGTCAGGTAAGAGGCATTAAAAGTTCTTGAAAGTGACATACATCAAATCTTTACAATACTTTTGGGGTGTGTTGGTGACAACACAGTGTGGTTAAAAGCTGCATTTTCAGAAGAAGGCCTTTAAAAGTGGGTGCTTGTGAACGGGGTATGTGCACGTGTGTCTCTGATCAATATTAGAGAGGAAAGATGTCAGGTAAGGGAAGAAAGGCTGGGACAGATTCTTTGTACCAGGATTGTTGAATAAGTGATGATCCTATGGATTCAAAGAATTCAGAGGGAAAACTTTTTGGTTATCAGATGAGCTATTATCTAGTGCTCGTTTGTGTAGTGTGTTACCCAGTGACTTCTGTGGACTCACCTGGAACATGAGGAAAAGAGAAGAGGAGCAGAAATATCAATTGCAACTTCTGTGATGCTGTGTGCAGAAAATGGTACAGGAGGGGGTGGAGAAATCACATGTTGCTAAGGAGAGGCAGAATGTCTCCTGTGGTAATTGCTCCTACAGAAAGAGCTTGGGTTTCGCTCTCTCCTCCCCCACTGACTGGTTGGGGAGGGAGTATATGTTCATTAATTTCTTAATTGAAAAATGCTACATAATTTTATTAGGAATAAAGCTACGAGAGCCTTCCAGATCATATTCTACTGCTAGATTGCATATCCTGTAAATTTCTTTAAAGTCCTGTGAAGATCTCTAGATATTTGCTAGATTTTTTGTATGTATATGAATTGGATTTTTCAGTGTCCAGATAGTATTATGCTGTGAATGAATAGGAAAATAAGGAAGGAGATTGGTAGCGTGATTGGTTAATGTGTTTTCTAAATCTGTCACAAGTGGGCACATTGACGTCTTTTGATACAAAACTGGGGAAATGGGCAAAAGGGAAGTTAATTGTATGGTTCTTAAACTATGTATATTCTTTATGGACGCATGAAGCAGACACTCTATGCAGAGCTGATGCAAGATCAGGGTCATAATAAAGGCTGCTGTTCCCATGCAAAGCACGGCCTTAGCAAGAGCTTCCTTTCCTTGTCCTTCATGATACCCTATTGACTTGAACATGTTCTGTAGGTGTGGAAGATCTGGGTTATTTTTCGCTCGGTTGTCTGAAGACATCTGAGCATTCATCTTCTACCTCCCGGAACAGGGCTCTGGTCCTAATGGTACCAAGACTTATCCCTTGCTGATGCTGCACACGTTGTCCAAATATAATTCATGTTTTCGTCTTCTTAGCCTAGTGATTAGGAGACTCCTCGCATCTTTAATGCCCACATATTTTGCATAGGGATTGTTGGATATAATTGTTAAGTATCTGTGAGGCAGGGCGTGGAGCGTAGGTCTCTTCAAGTGGGTACCCAACCTACTACTGTAACGTGCTCTTATATGAAGGAGAAGCAGGGGAGAAAGGGGCAGAAAAAAGAGGGAACGATAGTACAGCAGTAATACTGCTAAATAAATCAATGAAAAGAAATGGCCCCTCCTCATTGTAATCCTTCTAAGCAGAAAACTCTTAAGTGTTGGACTTGGGGTGGAGGTGTAGATCTCTGAAGGCAGAATGGAACAATCTTTGTAGCCTGAGTGGGTGTTGCTAATGACTGAACTCTCCTGGCTCTGTGTGCTGCCTGGCCCATGTCCCATGTTCAGATACCTAATGCTCTCCTTCCATTACGGAGTGGGACTGGGTCTTCATAGACCTAAAAGTTATGCAGAGTAACTGCATTGCCATATCTTGAGACTTACAATCACAGAATCATAGAATGATTAGAGTTGGAAGGGACCTGAAAGACCATCAAGTTCCAATCCCCCTGCTGTGGGCAGGGACACCTGCCACTGGAGCAGGTTGCTCAAACACCATCCAGCCTGGCCTTAAACACTTCCAGGGATGGGACATCCACAACTTCTCTGGGCAACCTGTTCCAGTGCCTCACCACCCTCATAGTAAAGAATTTCTTCCTAGTATCCAATCTAAATCTTCCTTCCTCTAATTTAAAGCTGTTACCCCTTGTCCCGTCACTACATTTCTTGACAAAGAGTCCCTCTCCAGCTCCCCTGTAGGCTCCCTTTAGATACTGGAAGGCTGCTCTAAGGTCTCCCCAGACCCTTCTCTTCTTCAGGCTGAACAAGCCCAGCTCCCTCAGCCTGTCTTCATAGGAGAGGTGCTCCATCTCTCTAATTATATTTGTGGCCCTCTGCTGGACCNTCCTTCCTCTAATTTAAAGCTGTTACCCCTTGTCCCGTCACTACATTTCTGGACAAAGAGTCCCTCTCCAGCTCCCCTGTAGGCTCCCTTTAGATACTGGAAGGCTGCTCTAAGGTCTCCCCAGACCCTTCTCTTCTTCAGGCTGAACAAGCCCAGCTCCCTCAGCCTGTCTTCATAGGAGAGGTGCTCCATCTCTCTAATTATATTTGTGGCCCTCTGCTGGACCCGTTCCAACAGCTCCATCTCCTTTCTATGTTGAGGACACCAGAGCTGGACACAGTGCTCCAGGTGGGGTCTCATGAGTGCAGAGTAGAGGGGTAGAATCACCTCCCGTGACCTGCTGGCCATGCTTCTTTTGATGCAGCCCAGGATGGGGTTGGCTTTCTGGGCTGTCAGTGCACACTGCTGGCTCATGTTGGGCTTCTCACCCATGAGCACTCCCAAGTTCTTCTCCTCAGGGCTGCACACCTAATTGTCTTCATGCCTTAATTGCTATATACAACTATGGATAACATTTGTGTTTCCCTTCCCTAAAAGAGCACAGTTAGGAAAACTGCACTAAAACATTTGTGTGGTGTTCGCATACCACACCAACAATCATTCTTCATGCAGGAAATGTAAGATTTGGAATAAGCATATAGATTTCTTTGCATTTTTCAAGTTGTATCAGTGGGCTGTGTTAAGTAGAGCATTTCTTTGGAAAGGCAGCATGAGATTTTTTAGCAAGACAATTTAAATAAAACTTATCTACTGAATGCTCATCTGTCTTTATGCTTATGCTTTTGAGATTGTCAGAATCTTGGAGAAACTCTGAAAGAATAGCAGAAACGTATTTTAGCAGCTTTAAAAAATGCTGGCCTCAGACTTACTAAAGAGGTACATGAAATGCAGGTGTCTGTTTGACAGGAAGAATGCACTTAGTTTAATTGCAAGATATTTATTAAAAGCCTATTGTGGAGCAGTCATGACCTTGGAGAAACAACTGAGTTAACAACTGACTCTTCACTTTCAAGAGGTGGTGGATTCTGGCTGAGGTGCTTGGAAATTGTTCTGGGTTTTTTTTCTTGCCTTAGAAATGTCCAGCTTAACATCTGTGGGGTCACAGGAGCTACATGAAGCCTGAAAGCAACAATGGCCATGAAATGAATTTTTATTCTTGCTAGAGGAGGGCTATGTATGTATAAATCTAGTTTAACACACTTCCATGTTTTAAAAGCACTCAAGATGTGCAAGGACATGGTTGAGTTGGGTAGCTGCAATGATGTAAGCCACAAGAGTAGAGCTAAAAGTGCTTGCTCCAAAGTGACAGAATTCTTTTTCAAGTATGTTTTTAATCTGATCAAAGACTTCTGGATGATCACAATTTTAAAATGTGATGTTAATTTTAAAATGCAATAGCTGGCAATACAACATTTTACTCTATTAATGATTTTGGAATCAAGTGAGTGCTGGTCGTGTCTCGCAGGAAAATGCTTTGTATGTAAATGCACAGAAAGTTAGATCAAGTTTCTGAACAAAATTAGTTGGGATTTGATGTCCAGCTCCTTTGGGGCCACTTGAATGCTGAAGCCCATATGGTTTAAGTACGTTAGTGTGAAATTCAACCATTTCCCCACCTCTCTATTCTAAGTTGCCTGAGCAGACAGGTAGTGCATGACAGCGACTCTCACCCATCCACATCATGGGGTACGAATAGATGGGTGGGTGGGCCTTCCTTGGGGCAAGTCAGAGGAGGGAGCATAATGTTCAGCTGATCTTCTGGCCAAAATCCAAAGCAGAGAGTGCAATTCCGGCTCCCATCTGGAAAATTTATCCTAAGAGAGCTGTTGCAATCCTGTGATTGCCTCGCTAGCTCATGTGTGCATGACTTTCACCTCTAGCTTCACCTTCACCCCTATAAAAGCCTAGTTAGTCATTTGTGGGGTGAGTGTGAAGCATAGGCAGCCTGAGAGAAGTAGTTTATTGAAGGGAAATGTCTAATTCTGATATGTATTTACACACATGCTAGCTCCACCCTGATAAAGAAGTCATATTAAGCCAAATAACATAAAAAGTCAAAATGTTTCTGTACAGCACAGCTGTCTGAAAGGGGATTTTAAACTTCATTCTCCCTACTTCATTTGTCTCTTTGGCAGCTCTCCCAGGCTGGTCTCAAAGCAACAACAGTCAACTTATGACTGCGATAGACTGTTCCAGTAAAACTCCTCTGTCTGAGTCTAAAACTGAGCATCTCCAGGAGACTTTTTGGGTTTTGGGTTGGTTTTTTGTTTCTTGTTGTTGTTGTTGTTGTTTGGGTTGTTTTTTTTGTTTGTTTTTGTTGTTGTTGTTTTTTAAATTGGCAAGCCTTAATACAAGCAGAAGGACTTTTCAGACACTTTCTTGATTAGAGTGTAGCATCAGGACTGTCACCCTCCGCTTGGTTAGCTTTAGCACTGGCGTTACAGTACCTAGTGACAAGAATGTTTGAGAAAGGCTTAGAAAACATACTGAACGAGGATGAGGGTATCCGCAGAAAGCAAGTCTTGCTCTCTTGGTGATGGGTGCAAGAGAGTGGGCTGGAGCTGGGTGTTGTGTGGTGGGATGCCGTGCTGGCTCCTCTGCACACCACTGCCTTCCACTCTTGGCTCCAGCCTGAGGTTTCTGTCCCCTGCCATTCCTGGGACCCTTGTTGGGAGGGGTAATTGTGCAAGGCAACGTGAGCGTTTCATGGTCGGTGCAGATGGGATGAGCAGAGTGAGAGCTTGACCAGGTCAGGGTTTGCACTTCAGTTCCCCTGTGGGGGAAAGGCTAAAGCTGTCAGCGTACACTTGTTATTTTTTATTACAGTTATGTCTACGCCCTGCAGAATGTGACTGGGGCCTTGATACGCCCACAGAGACTAGGATGTGAATTTTGGAGAACTTGTGCCTAGATAAAAGTCAATAAGCAACAACAGAAAAACAAGCCAAAAGAAGGATTACAGGAAAATGACAAAATAATATGTTTAGTTAGGGTAGCTAATGTATGATTATTGTATGATATATTGCCACTAGAAGCAATTATAACTGCCTCTAAATTGTGTAGACTCTTCAGAATATCTACTTTTAATGTCACATTGATGAAGATAACTTTTGCTGCTCAAAATTTTTTGCATATTCTGATTCCAAGTTATAAATTCCATTGGACAGTAATCCTGTATAGTATTCTGTGTTTGTTTCATTGTTCTCTCTTGCTATAGTGGGTGTGTGGAAAAGAACAATCTTTACCATGCTCATTTAGGTGTTCAGTTTAAAAATAAATGTATATATTTCAAATCCTCATACCTTTCTGGCTTTTTGTTGTTGGGTTGGGGTTTTTGTCCAAAAGCAGTTATTTGGAACTTGGAATTAATTTCTGTGTTTCCTAATTTTCTTTTTCAAGTATGTGCATGCTTCATCATGTGCGTGTGCTTATGCTCTGAACAGTTGCTCTCTGGTTTTCACACTGTATTCATACTCCTGGGTGATTTCATTTGACATATTAATGGAGGCACTTATAATTTTGTCAGTGGTGTTCTTAAATTTCAAGGCAGCATTCAAAAATATTTTTGTTTGGACCTAGCTTTCAAATACCCATGATCCCGCTGACAAAAGCTTTGTGATTGATTAGTGCAATATTTTTATTTTACAGAGAAACACAACTATGGTCAGCAAAACGACCCTGCTGCTGAAAACACTGTTGGTTCCCTTGCAATAGCAATGCGAATGCAGGTTAGTGTGACTTCAAACATTGTAAATTTTGTGTTGTTTCTGGGAACTGTAGAAATTGCTTCTACAGTTTAGATTTCAATTTTTGTTTTGCTCTTTTGAACATCTTACCTGCCTTCCATTTTCAATCAGCTGGCTAGGATGAGTCAGTTAGTTAGAGAAAGGCAAATTAAAAATCAAGCATAATTCCAATGATTATAGTAAAGCTTGGCAGAAGCATTTGTATCAATAGACTAATGTTATTTATTCTGGTAAGAAGGTGAAGATTAACTGTATCCGCGGACATTTTTTTGATGTGATAATAGAGAGTCCAAAAGTTCATTTTATGTCGAAGTAGCATGAGTCAGTCAGCAAACAATTAAGATCTTCCATTATTTTTAAGGTGCGAGAGAATAAAATTAATTCTTCATTTTACCAGAATAAAATTTCCAAGTGCCTAATTACAGACTTTTCTCTGCTACACTTTTATGTTAATGGTCTTGTCTCTTCCTGAAAGGAGGACAAACACTAAGACGGTAATAGTGAAGTGATTGTTTTATTCTTTCATCCTGAAACTATGAAACGGAAAGACTTCTAAATTTGTTTTTTGTTAGGCTCTGCCATAAAAGTTATTCCAACATACTCGTGAGGCCATTTGAAACTAGTGTTCAGCATTTATGATGCAGCTGGTCTGTGCTGTTTTCTTGTTTAAAAACAGAACATGGTAAAAAACACGGAACGGTGGATGCAGAGCCAGCAGTACAGGAAGTGGGACCTCCGCTGCTTGAAACTACAACCTCTCTCCCCAGTGCCCAGGTAAAAAGTGGTTTTTTTAAACAACAACAACAAAAAATTAGGTAAATGTGACAGTGAACCCCCAAAACCATCTACTCCTAATTATTTTGAATCTACTGATGTGGGCTACATGTTGTGCCTTTTTGTTGTGTGCCTAATCGTGACCATGTCCTTCTGTTTCCCATCATTTTTTACTTTTATGATGTGCGTTGGAGCCAAGCTTTATTTAATGAATACCTAGAACTGGAAGGTTTCATTGAGGGAGGGAGGTGAAGCCTTGTGTAACATCAACAGGAATACAAAATCCAAGAAGTTCCTTGTAGCTAAACCCTAATGTAGGAAGGTGTTTATGGATCTAGTTAAGCCTCAGCAGTTTCAATGGCATTTGGGCTTGTGTTTATTTTCTTCCCTCAGTAGAAGTACTTTCTTCGGCATTAAACTTTTAAATTACTGTGTAAATGTGAAAAGCAGGAAGCGTGTTTATTCTTGTAGGCAGAATCTTTTCAATCCATTCCTGTCATTCACTTCCCAAAGCCCATGTCTGGGACACAGGGATTTTAGGTCTGTTGTGGCACAGTTGATGACATCTCTGACATTAAGAGCAGCCTGAGCCCTTTGCTGTGCTAAAGGGCTTTGCTGTGTGTTCGGAGGAACCAACGACTTGAAGTGACGTTCTGCCACCTAAGAAAACTTTGAAATTTTCCTGTGTTTATGGGCCAGGCAGATGATAAAGGGACTTGGAGCATCTCACATAGGAGGAAAGGTGGAGACTGCTGTGACTGCTCAGCCTGCAGAAGTCTCAGGGAAATCTTATCAACGTGTATATACGCAACACATATAAATACAAGGGTACAAAGAAAATGGAGCTGGGCTCTTTCCAGTGGTACCCAGTGACAGGACCAGAGGCAACAGGCACAAACTGGAACAGAGGAGGCTTCATCTTAACATCAGGAAACACTTTTTTACTGTGAGAGTGACTGGCACAGGGTGCTCAGGTACATTGTGGAGTCTCCCTCTTTGGAGGTATTCAAAAGCTGTCTGAACATGGTCCTGGGCAGCCTGTGGCCCTGCTTGAGCAGGGAGGTTGGACCAGATGATCTAACCACAACCACTCTCCAGTTGGGTAATTCTGAATCCCACTGCTGTGTTTTTGGAAAGCTTTAAGAAAATGTTTTCTTTTCTAAGCGCTTTGATTCAGTTTTCACTGTCACTTACAACAGTTTAATGGGAACGGACACAACTGCAATTTGAAACAGAGATGCTAAAAGAATAAGTTTTCTATTGTACCCGGAGGCATAAGGGGAAAGAAATGCTTGAAAGTTTCCTGTGCCAGGATGTAACATTTCTAGAATTAATGCCTGAAAAATTTATCCTTAAATAATACAGTTAAAAGGTAGATTAAAGCATGTGATGTCATGAATGTGATGTTTATGTAATTAATATAATATAACCACTAATAGGACTTCCATTTCTTTGATATCCCTATAACTTTATGCCTTTTTTCTTTTAAATGTAAAATAACTCATCAGATGGAAAGTATCCTGCAATAAAATGTAACCTTAGAGTAATAAACTATGTTGTGTGGAAACACATGGAGTTTTCATTGAAAATGGGGCAAAGCTGCTTAAGCACTAAAACTAGGAACATCTGCTTTTTGATTTCTGTGAGATCTGGGTGTTAATCTAAGTATTTCCAATGATATGGGAAATAGAACAGAAGATTTTCGTACAATACTTTAACAACTCCGCATGCAGGCTGAGTATATGTAGAGCCTTCCCCCATCTTTTAAATTTTCCTGTATTTTATAAATTATGACTTACCGTTGTCAATGGTGGACTTTTTTGCTTAACCATTATCATTCATGCAGAAGAACCGCGGTTGCATATTTCCCACAATATAACGTAACTTATTGAATAATTCTGATATTTCCAACATAGAAAATATATTGTCAAACTAAAAGCTAGCCAGAAAAGTAGACTTCTAAATGGTAGTTGTAATAAAATATTTAATTTCCTGTGGTTTAGAAACATTTCTTATGCGTTGTTTAGCCACTAGTATTAGTTAAGGCATAAATGTCAATTCATTGTGAAATTATGCCTTTTATCACATTATTGTGTCTATCGGTGTACAATCTGTTATTACAGGAACTTAAGTTGTTCAAAGTCTAATTATCTTGAAGATTCTTGAGGGAACTTCAGATGGGAAAATAGTAACAGCAACATTAGCATCCGCTGTCAATTTTACTTGACTTCTAAAATATTTGTAATTTATTTATCTTGAAATTTTTTACCCTTTAATTTATTTTTAGGTATACAGCCTGGTCAGTTTTGCTGCTTCCACTTGTTGCCAGTAGTGGGACCTGCAGGGTGGGAAAAGTCTCATTGTTTCTTCTAGAACTCTGAGAGGAAGGCATTTGTGGCCCAAGAGATGAGGGAAATAGGAAGGGCTGAGATTGCTGCAGGGAGTCTTGATAGTCTGGCCTAAGATTTCAAATAGTAGCTTCTGTCTTTTAGTAAAGAGGCTGATAAATTCAGTAGGGGAAAAAATAATAAGTCGGATATAACTTTCTGTCATATTTGTCTACATCCTTCTCCATTTGCCAAATGCATCAATTGCTTTAATAGGAGAATAGTCACCCTACAACTTTTTCTTGCTTTAGTCTTTAAGAGACCACACTGTCATCAACTTACCAATATTTTTCTGGGACTCAAGTTGTTTTTATATAGAGAGGTGTGAATGAGAACTTTAAATACTCTTTCTCATGTGCTGTTTGTAAGCTATTTCATGTGTATTCTTGATACATTTTTATGCATAGCTGTTTTGAAGTAATGCATAAGAAGGCCAAAGGTATGTCCTTCTGTGCAAGAGGATGTGCTTAGTATGTTGTCACCAAAGACAAGTACGTCAAATACGTCTTTGAAAGAAAGCAGATTCCAGGTTAGTATATGCAATGAGATGGTCTGCAACCCAACCACTGAGTGCTGTGATTGAGTAACTTCATGTCCTGTACCACTGGATTATGTCAGGGCTTGGATGGATGATTTCTGGGTTTCATTTACCTGCTTCAGGGTGCAAAAGTGGGATGCTTGAGAATTAGAATTGAATATTGGTCCCAGTTTAGGATACCCTCAAAAAGTTGCAAGGAAATGAGTTGGTATAAACCGATCATTTGCTGGTGGATGCAAAACAGCCAAAGTCCACATGTAGAGTTGAAATCTGGCAGTAGTTCTGTATTCATCTGTGGATATTTGAGGTCTTGCAGACTGTTTGAAAGTTCAGGACGTTTGCTTTGATGTCATTGCCAAATGCCATCTTAAAAATATTGTAATCAACTGAAACTGCAGGAAGGAATTTAGCCTAGTTAGGCTGAAAGTAATTAATCTCTTGGTAATTTTTTAACTTGCTTTGTGGTGATGCAAGTAGTTCAAAGCCAAAGGACGCAACTCCCCACATCTTGTGTGCTGGGCCCTGGACTTCACTGACACAGGAGCTTGCAGCTGCTAAGTGCTTAAGTGGACATAATAAGGGGCAAGTAGGTCAAGCTCACAAATTAAAAAATCCCTGAAGGATTATTAAATCCAAAGGGCCCAGGTGCAACTGTGTCCCCCAGCCTACAGCCACCTCCTCTCAGGCAATTAGAATTGTGTTGCTTGCTCCACGTGTGCTTGCTCCATGCTTGTTCTCTTGCCTCAGCTGCCGCTCACAGTCCTTGATGGAAACACTTTGTAAATTCACTGGATTTCTGGCCTGAGCCCTGTGCATTAAACTGCCATTATGTGGCCATTTTCAGTGTAGCTGTGTTTTAGGAGCGCATGAGTTGATCTTCAAGTGCCTTGTCTCTTTTGGTGCCCTCTTGAGGGAGTAGGGAGGCTTAGTGTGCTTGGTGGTACCCACTGAGGAAAGGCACTAGATGCACTAGCATCAGGTTTAGCTAATGTGTTTATGTGACTGTTGGCCAAGGAATGTATGCGCTTTTTAGTAAAGTGTATGTGCTGAAATATACTGGGAGGGAGGAGACGAAAAACAAAACCAGAAACATCCATCCCAGTGGGACATGCTTGAGCATCCAGCAGACACGTCTGTAGCTTGATATGAAAGCATTACATAATACTTGGAGTCTGATTAAATGAGAAAACGCTGTGATACTGTAACAATTAACAAAAACTGCATGTGGCTTTCAATATTGTATTAGGTGTTAGCTAATATTTAGGTTTGATTAATAAAATGTGAGAGAGGATTGAAAAACTGAACATAATAACCCCATTGTTGGAGTATTTGCTGTTGTTTTGTGCTCTGTCGTCGACCACCTAAGCTGAGAGAAGTCTCCTGGCTCCTATTTGTTTTCTTTTCCAGTGATATTGAGATTTCCCGAGCACAGAGTCCAAAAGCTGTTGATGTACTTGCCAAGGAGATAGGATTGCTTACAGATGAAATTGAGATCTATGGCCAAACCAAAGCCAAAGTACGTTTGTCCCTGCTGGAAAGGTTAAAGGATCAACCAGATGGAAAATATGTTCTAGTTGCTGGGTAAGAATGCACAGTAATGTCATTAATGTCCACCCTTTCCACTTGTATTAATATAAACATGTAGCTTACATCTTCTTTAATACACTGTATAAAAAAGAACCCTGAATGTTTTCAGCTGTATATTGCTCTCTTCTGAAAGCAAGCAGTTTTGGAAATATTTTGAAGCAACACAACTTTTCTTCCAAAATGTTTTTACTGAAGTAAAGTATATTTTATAAAAGGCACTTTGTTCTAAGCTTCTTAAATGTTATCTGTTAGTGTGTGGAGTTTTTCTTACTGTTTTATCAGAATTTTAAATGTTTAACTTGAATAGTCTGTGTGTATTATGGCTGTTTATAAACAAACTGTAGCAGAAGCTACATGCTAATCTGTTGATATTAACAATAAATACTTTTTTTATTGAACAACAGATTACACAGTTAAAAAGCCATGTTTTTTTTCTCTGAAACATAGACATGTCTCCAGGCAGGCTTATTCTGCTCTGTGTTCCCACGATTATAGCAAATGCTGTGCTCAGCAGGAATTATGTGCTTCTCTTCTGAAAAACTATGAGGTTTTTTTCTCCACTCAGTGACACGACCTTTTTTTTAAATTCACCCAGTTTGCTGAGTAGAATCTTGTAATTGTGAACAAACACATGAAGGTTTTCATTAATATTTTAATTGCAATGTGTTCTTTATATTCAGAATTAAATCTATATCGTTGCTTCCTTGTAATTAAAACCTATTAGGTTTAAAATATAGCTTCAGGCTGATCCAGAAGGAGAAGGCTTTTCTTAACTGCCTTGATCTACCAGTTCCTCAGTCGAGGTAGTGTTTTGCAAAGTGTTTCCTTTGTGGCCTTCCTGGGGGGACAGCCTGGACATCTGGCACTCTTGGAGATGGCGGCGTTGTAGGGTGAGATGTTACAAAGCTGAGGCAGGCAAGTTATGAAGCTGTCTTCAAAGCTATGTGATAGAGATGCCGTGTATAAAGGTGTTCCTGGAGGATGTTGGAGCAGTTGTTTGAGAAAAGGAAATAAGAGCTGGTTGAGCCTGGTTTCTTTCGGTAGAGTTTCGTTTGTTTTTTTGATGTTTTGGGGAAAGAAAAGCAGATTCAGCATTTCTCTGAATGCTGTTTTGTTGACACAGAGGTAAGTGTATATACATGTGGGAGAAAAGGGGAGGTTTTGACTAGCAAGACCAAAAGTTGGCAACAAAGAGCAAATTGTATCTTCTCAAGTTTGTGACACATAAAGGCTGAACTGTGTTTCACAGAGAAATGGCTGGGTTTGGTACCTACACAAATCGGTCATGAAATACATCACTGTAGCTTCTCTGAAGTTACTGCATATGGTGGGATGGGTAGAAAGCCACGTCTGCTGCACAAGGAGTGCTGGGACAGGGTGGGAATGTTCTCTTCTGAGTGAGTTCAAAGTTTGGTTTTGAAATATTGTACGTATAAAAAAAAAATGTAACTAGTGTTTATGTGTTCTCATTTGCTGAAATGACTGTAGCAGACAGTGATTTTAAGAAAAGTGAGGAGCTGCCTCTGGTAGGGAAATGATCAGTACAATAAAAACTGAATACTGCTCAAGTGTGAAAATTGCGAAGCGAAATAATATCCTCAGTTGCCTGCTTCATCCTTTCCCTGCCAAGGCAAGGTCAACCAAAACCTGCCATTTGAATTACTATGTTTGTTCACAATAACCAAAGATATTTAAAAATTCCTTTAGAATGATGCAGTATAGGTCTTCAGAATAAGTTTTCGGTGTTTCAGAGGAAACATTTAAGATACATGCTTACGCTTTAGGGTATTTGGTCTGAAGAAAATATTTATTATGTATGATGTGAACTTTTCATATGTGAAGGTACTGAAAAGCATGTGTGTTGCCTATTCAACAAGCTGCAAAATCTCCAACCTCTATCCATGATGCAGCCAGTGATGCTTGTGCCTGTAATTTCCCCAGTTGGGTCTAAATGTTTCATGATGTCTAGGAATTTATTCCTGATGAGCTCAAACGTGTTGTTCTGAATGGCAAAATGCAACCAAATGTGCCTTTTTAGATCTAAGGATTGTATTTATGACTTTTTAACAAGTTGCTACTAGCTGGACAGTCTTCTTCACACTTTCTGAATGCCCATAAATGCACCTAAGTGCCTCAGCCAATACATAAGTTGTATGCTGAAAAATTGCAGTTTGATTAACAAATCACATCACCTGAAAATAGGACGAGGACTTAATTTCTTCATAACTTCTGTTGTCTTCTGCATGGAGACTGTTCCTTCCACTTTTTTTCATTCTCACTTTTGCGTGCGTGTTCTTTGTTGTAGGGCTCGTGTGAAGACACCCTGGGGTCAGAGCTACAGGTTATCATGGAGTAATTAGCTTTTGACCATCAACTGCCAACCTACCTCCTATTCACTGCAAGCTGAGAGTGTGCCAATCACTGAAGCTTGGGCATGACCTAGTAGCTAAGTTTAGTGCCTGCTGTAACTCAAGTCATGCATTCAAGCATGTAGATAGCATATTCGTAAACAGAATATGCAACTGCATCTAAAATTTGTTAGACTCTGTGTGTGTTCCAGCATTTTGTTTTTAAATGCTTCAGTGCTGTGGCTTGTACCACTCAATTCTGGAAACTCGCTAACTTCAAAAATGTAAACTGAGGAATAATAGAATGTGGAAAAATGATGAAATATAATGCTGCTTTTAGTAAGAAGTGTGCTGAATTTTGGATGCTGGAAAATTTAAAATCAGTACTTCTCACCTAACATTAATAGATTGTTTTGTGTCAAACTACCTTTTCGGAAAGCTAAGAATGGAGGAAAGTAAATGCTAACTTAATGCTTGTACAAGTGGTACGATGGTAAATGTCTTACGGACTGAATTTTCAGATTCAAATTGCAGTTTACTTCTACTGGGTACATAATGGTTTGTATTTCTGTTCACTGTATTTGTTGGGCCACAAGGTGCTTAAAAGAAAAGAAAAATGGTAGACATAAAGAAGAGGAAAAAGCACAGGGAAGAGTAAGTGGAGGAAATGCCGCTGTGTTGATACACTAAAACATCTGACAGTCCAAGTCATGTCCGAGACAGTTTGTCATGTATTCGTCATGTCATTGCACAGCTGCTGATTGGGATTGTCTTGGACAGGCCTTTGTCAGCTTTTGAGAGTTTGTAGTTGTGAATTCCTCGGTCTGTTCCTGGCTTTATTCAGTCGCTTTAGTTTCATAACCATCGCTGTGCTTTCATATCTGGGCGATCCAGTCCTGTTCTGAGGATGCCACTGCAATGTTGTCATAATCTCACCTCAATGAAGTGACAGAAGTTGCAATTCTTCTGTGCTCAGAAATAAATTTCTTGGGTGGGAGATGTGTGTAAGTGGGGCTGTCACTTATGGGAACTTGGTTGCCCTTGCCCTCCATAACGCAGCTTCCCAGGTTTCTATGTGGATCACAGGAATGGGGAACTCATTAAAATAATTGAAATTGCTGATACTGATGATTTGAAGATAGGAAATTTGGAAGGGGAGAATTGTCACATACCCAGTAAAGTTCTTGCTGGAGTCACAGCGGCTGGGGTAGCCGTGAGGAGGCTACAGCTGGTGCAGTCTATCATCTCACTGCTTGTTTATTTTCTCTTTGGGAGACCTCATGTAGCTTTCCCACAGAAACAGCTCCACTGTAAGCTAATGTGATGTATAACAAACAAACAAAAAGTCTGCATATTCTTATCTTTGTTTGGATATACATAAAGAGAGAAGGCTTTCCAATGTTATGGAAAACTCACTTTGCCAAGAAGCTGGTGACTGCTTGGTAGGTGGCAAAGAAAGAAGTTTTAAGGAGGAAAATGACTGTGAGATTTCTGTGTTTAGATTGAAAACATATTAAAGAAATTTGAAGAATAATGCAAATGGGAGCAAAAGCCTCTTGAAGTTCATTAAAATTTACTGTATTTTAAAGGGAGGGTTTCTTTTTTTTTTTTTTTTTTTAAGATTTGCATAAGGTCAAAACACAGCATTGCACAACTGAGCTAAAGTTAGCCTTTGGCTGTTGTAATTTTATATTCATGCAAGCGAGTGACCTAAGTTGCAAGAGTGTAAGCTCAGTAGTGTAGCCAGCAAAAACATCTCAACGTGTCCACAAAAGAGCTTAAGTGGATTATTTTATTTATAAAAACTAATCAAAGTAGGCCAGGTACAAAAGGGAAGACATTTAAAATAGCTTTCTGAGGAAATTATTGGAATAGAAATGTCCTTTAATTTCAGGCTTTTTTTTTAAAAAAAAAACCCAAACACACAACAAGCCCTAATATTTAAAGCTGAGGTTCTAGTAAATATTGAAACTATTAAATAACCTTTAGCTCTTTAGGTTTATTCTCTCATCTCCAGGCTGCTACTGAGCCTCTGAGTATCAAAGGTGTCTTGCCAGGGTGTCTCGCGTGGTATGAGAAGTTGAGGATAGGTGAGTGAATTGTTCAGAGCAATCTGGCTTCACAGAACATTGCGATTTGCAGAGTCCTCACGTTTTGTTAATTCTGTTAGGTGGAGAGAGACTGAAAAGTCAGGTTTCTGGTTTTGACTTCTTAGGGGTTTGTTGCCTGTTCCTACTGCTTGGGAGAAGGACAAGGTTGCTTGGAAGGGTGTCACCGGTGTGCTGTAGGCTGTTTATGGAAGTCCAATTGCTGTTTTTCTTCTTCCATCCCAGGTGCTTTTAGAAATTTTGAGCCTTTAGATATTCATCTGAGTAGTTCCAGGAAAGCTAAGGATCACAGGGCTTCTCAGAAGGGAGAGAACTGATTAAAATGAACAAACCCATGTGAGGACCACATTGAAAGTGTAGGCTGTTAAAGCCAAACTGATTTTGACAAAGTCAAGGTCCTGTCTGCAAAGACAGGTCCGTTTACTGCTGCAAACCATTGTGTACTCACATGAGTAAGCTGATGAAAATAAGCTTGGTCTACCCTCATTTTGGTGGAGGCTGGTTGTCCCAGAGTGCCACATGCTCCATAGGGATGTATCAACATACTGGAAATTCAGCAAAGGCAAGATCTGTTCCTCCCAGTTTGATGGGGGGAATGGTCCTCCTGGTGAGCAATCGTGTGCTTCTCTTTCTGTTCTTTGGGAAAAAGTCTTTCTCACAGAAAATTCCCAGGGCATTCTGGCTCATAGTCATTTTAGAATAGGCCAGCTGGGTTACCACAGTATTTTAGTAATGTGGCATATTGTGGTATGTATCTTCTGCAACAAGTAGACCTTATTCTTCCTGCAATTACCGACATGCTGCATCTTTGCTTTTGCTTGTTTCTTAAGAGTTATAGAGTCCTTGTGCACACCAGGTCAGCCTTTGCCATGTTTTGAGCTGCACTTGAGTAAATAACCCGGTGATGGTGTCTCTGAATTTTCTCAAATGTGAACTTTGTGTATCCGATGTTTGAAAAGAGATGTGACCACCCACAGGAAACACTGGAAATACAAGTTGTTCTATTAGCAGGGCAACTGGTGTGTGCGATGGGTTTGCGGAAATCCTTCACTGGTAACTTCCAGTCAACGTCTGTAAGCATCTATAGGTTGCTTTTTGGTGCTTTTGTTTTGTTGTTGTTTTTAGATAGTAGCTTAATGAGTTATTACCACGTTACATTTTTGAGCAAGTGCAATAATGCCTCAAGATTCCTCATATATCCTTTAAATCTGGCTTTGATGCACAAGAGTAAGAGGATGAAGTAAATGAGATTCGGGCAATAGACAAAAGTGAATGAGACGGTAGGACAACGTAGGGAGGAGAAACCATGCTAATATTTGAAGGGGTTTTGGGCAACCAGTGTTCAAACAGTAGTCAGGAGGGTGAAACTGTTCATGAAAGTGAGTTAACCTGGTTGTGGTGCTCTGAAAGAAGCATCTTTGTACAGTTATAGTAAGGGTCCTGGGACAAAATGGAGATGGGTAGAAATGGTGGGAAAAATAGAAGCTGTCATTGTAGCAGCAATAACCTCTTGAGGACTTGCTGTCATGACAGTGTGGAGATTAAAAAGTATACTTGCAGGAGCTGCAAACTTGAAAGTAAAAGAAGTGAAGTAGCATTCTGTGATCCTGCAGTGAATGAGAAGGAAATAAAAAGGGCAAGAGGAAATGGCCTCAAGTTACACTAGGGGAGGTTCAGGTTGAATATTAGAAAACAAAATTTTACGCAGAAAGGATTATCAAGCATTGGAATTGGCTGCCCAGGGAAGTGGTTGAGGCACCATCCCTGGAGGTATTCAAAAGATGGGTTGACATGATGCTCAGTGACATCGTTTAGTGATAGGTTTTTATCAGAGTCTCAGTTCAGGGAATCTGTTATAATATATATATTATTTAATATATAAAGTCCATTGATTTTACTGGAATTTGAGTTAAAATATTACTTATCTGAATTGGAAAATTCTTTGCTAGAACAGTGTAGATGATGTTAATTTGGCTTGCCTCCTATTGCCCAAATTTTTCAAGACACATCTAACAAAGGCTTTTTTTTAACAAAAAGCCCAGGATCAGATGGTGATGTGAAAGACAGATTTGTGATAAGTTAATGTTTTTCACGTGTTTACATTTTGTGTAAGACAGGCTTTTGTCAGTCTGTGAACTAAACTAAGCTGAATCTTTAAGGATGTCTCCTTGCATTTGACAATTTCACTAATGTTTTTGTGCCTCTTGAATTGTGATCTGAGGATAACAGTATCTTGGAAAAATTGCTAGTTGGGAAAGGAAGTGTTTCTATTGAGAGCTAGACTGTTTTGAAGAAGCCATAGGATAAGAGTTCCTCTTTGACTAGGATGTGTGTGGATGCTTGTATTTCTTTGGGAATGAACATTAGTTCTTAAGAACTAATGTGAATTTTGCGAAGGTGTGTATTTCTCTGCAGGTAGTGAAGGAGGAGATGCAAATGGTTACACTTTCCTAAAAAGTAGGACTTTGGGTGCGGTGTGAGTGGAAAAGGACTGGGTCAGAAGGAGAAATGCTGTGAATGCCTTTTGGAGACAAGATGTGTTCATACTTTAAGGAAAAAAAAATCAAGACCCCTCCGCATGTTTAACATGGAACATAAACAAATGTGCTGAACTTGAAAGCTGGGAGGGCATCACTTTAACTGAGGTGTCGCTCCTTCCCAGAAGGATGATGAAGTATTTGACTTGAAAAATCAGCTGTCAACTGTCCCTTCATTAAAGGGATAGCTGGAGGTTAGCGTCTTGGCTCAATCCTGGTCTAGATGTGGGAGTAGTACCATGAGAGGTTTGAGCTTTTGTATGGGAGGTTGGACTGTGATTGTAATTGTCCCTCATCACCCTTAAATCTGCAAAAATATCATGAAACATAAGTGTAAAATAAATCACGTTCAGTTGAATATATTGACTTTTGTGTCCTGTTTTATTTAAAAAGCAGATGATCTGTCATTGTTGAGGGTTATGATGACATGGAAGCTGAAGGATAGTTGAGCTCTACAAACAAAAGCGTTGGTTATTTAATTTTAAATATTATATTATTTCATTCAATGTTTCAGCAGTGGGAATAAAACATCTCATGCATTACTACAGAAACGTATTAATACATGCTCAAAGTATCTTGATGGATGGTTTGTTAATGAAACTGGTGAGACTTTGGT
Source organism: Nycticryphes semicollaris (assembly GCA_013400055.1). Taxonomy (NCBI): domain Eukaryota; kingdom Metazoa; phylum Chordata; class Aves; order Charadriiformes; family Rostratulidae; genus Nycticryphes; species Nycticryphes semicollaris. Next base: position 254,447 of record VXBJ01001907.1, read on the forward strand.
GCTGTAATATAAATGTCTAAATTCAATATATTCTTTTTAGAACATTTGCCAAAATAATCTTCTCTTTTTCTGCTATCATAGTAAATTGCTTAAATAGAAGACACATGTATATTAGCATTCCAGCTTGAGCTAGCAGCTAACTTTGTGGCAGTATTTTTGTGGAGATAAAGTAATCTTATGGAAATTTGCTGTATAAATATTCTTCATTGAAATCAAAAGCTGCAAGTTCTGATACCCTTATCGAGGCTGACATCAGCAAAGAATTTGATTAATCTTTTTTCTTGTTTCACTAGAATAACCCCTACACCCCTAGGAGAGGGGAAAAGCACAGTCACGGTTGGCCTCGTTCAGGCGCTTACTGCACACCTTAACCTTAATTCCTTTGCTTGTCTGAGACAACCTTCCCAAGGACCTACTTTTGGAGTTAAAGGTATGTAATATTTGCAGGCTCTATGACCTCTTTCAGATTAAAAGGAAATACTCATTTTTATTTTTTCTTCTGTTTTTAATTCCTTAGTTACTTCACTAACTCCATGGATTGTCTGAATTGGTAGTGTGTTGGATTCTTAATTGATAAAGGTTAATAGGTACGGGTTTCTTGCACACATGTTCCCATGCAAGGTTCATGTACTTAGCGTGTATTGATAAGGCAGATAAAGCCCAACCATAATGAAAGGCATGCGTTAGCCAGTGCGCACTCTTCCAGCCACTCCTCTGCTTGGAGGCTCTCTAAAGATGTCTCCAAAATGTTACTGTTTAGTTCTTCCTTGAGAAGGAGTCCTAAATCCACTCATGTTGATTGGAAATATCCAAGCTGAGGAAGCTGGCAGTTAGGTGTATGGTTTGGCTGGGTCTGAAACTCTTCTTTCTGTTCTTCTGAGTTGTTGGCCCTGCTGCCTTTTTGCCTAGAAAGCCTTTTAGAGCCTGAGGGCCAGGTGAGAGCCAGCCAGAGTTCAAGGCTGGCTTCATTGCTGATAGGAAGTAATGCAATCTTTTTTTTTTTTTTTTTGCCATTTCTCAGCTGAGATTGGTGTCTAACTGGGCAAGCACTCCCCCATCTGCTCTACTTTGCTTTGCTGAAGTTTAAATTAACAAGTTTGATTTCAGCTGGAAGGCTCCTGGTGCTTGGTGCTTCTCAGCCAAGATTGGTGCATGTGAGTGCTTTAATCCCTCCACTCAGTTTGTGGGTAGGCTGTAGCAAACTCCTTTGCCCATACCCTGAGAGACAGTGGGAAAGGAGCACTCAGGCAGGGGCGTGAAGGTTTCTTTAAGAAGCAGTGCTTGCTTGTGACTGCTACATTTTTCCACCCACCAGCTGCATGTGCATGACTGTGTCCTAAATCTGGGCAGGAGCAGAGGGTGGCTCTCCTGTAGCCAAAGTCTGGGCCAGCCATCACGTGTAGGCTTTCATTTCAGATGAAGAATTCCCTTTTTTACCTGTGAATTTCCCAAGAATCCCCTGCCTGCTGAAAGGATCCAGCAAAGTTTAAGGAAATCCTGTTTATCTGGATGCACCATTGATCCCCTAATAGAAATTAAAGCGCTGAGAAATGTGTCGTCAACACTGTGTGTTTCACTTTGTGTGTCTAAGGGTGGTTGTTTTTTCCCAAAATCGTTGTGAGTCTGATGTGACCATATGCTTTCCTGTGCAGGTGGAGCAGCCGGTGGTGGATACGCTCAAGTAATTCCTATGGAGGAGGTGAGACAGTGGGGGAGGCAGCAGGTTCCTGTTGCTCTGGGAGGGGTGGGCAGTTCCAGGAGCTCAACAGAACCACTCCACAGCCCAAACTGGTGAAGTACACAGGTGGTCCGAGCAGAGACCTGATATAGCTCCATAGTTACCATTTTGCTCCCCTTTAGCTTGTGAGTGTGAGCACAGTCAAGGGCTTGTGTTGGTTGCTGTGGTGTGATCAAAACTAACCTTCCACCTCCTTCTGTCAAAGACACATAAAAAATACAGTACCTGCATAACACAGATACTAATCTAATCTAAGATGTTGAATTCAGGTTTTTTTAAAAAATAAAATATTTTTTTGTTGGATGAACTTTGTATCAGCAAAATTCAGGCCTGATGGGCGACAGGCTATTCTCCTGTGGCTAGCAGAAAGCTGGCAAACATCCCCGAAGCCAGCACATACAGTCTGCTCCGGGAGATTCAACAGAAATCCATGCCTCTGGTCCAGGTCAATTAGTAAATACTGACAGTAAAGTGATTTAATATTAATGATGTGGAACCGTAGCCCTGGGCTTTTCATTCTTGGATCATTTAGCAAAGAATGGAGATGTTCATGGCTGTGTTTGGCTAAACTGAGGGTAGTTTACCAAGTACTGGGGTGGAAACAAGTCCTTCATGTAGCTCGGTGTATTTTCAGCCTGATAATATTTCATCTGCACTGGTGGGTTACTAATCAGAGCTGCAACCTCAAGGACATAGCAATGATTGTTACTGCTAATCTGTCTGAGATTCATAAACTGAGTTAAATGGTTTCTTATAAAAAGATTTTGTTGTTTTCACCTTCTAGTTCAATCTTCATTTGACTGGAGATATTCATGCTATAACTGCTGCAAATAATTTGCTGGCTGCTGCTATTGATGCTAGGATCTTGCATGAGAACACTCAATCTGATAAGGTGAGAGTTATTTTGTGATATCCACATGACATTTTTTCTTTTCAGTTTTTCAATAAACTGCATTTCAAAGCAAAACAATCTTATTATCTTTTTATATTTTCACTGTGTAAACAGAAACTATTGCTGAAGACATTCTACGTTCTGCTGGGAAATTTTCCATATAGAATATATTTTTCTGGCAAATAGTTGTCATAAGGTATTCTTTAAGATAAGGATCTTATGCCCAGTACATTGTCAACTATTTCAGACTGTATTAAATAGTATAATAAAAGATCTTTCTCTACGTATAATCTAATTCTTTTTAATAATTTCTATACTCCTTTTAAAGTTAAAAATTACACTTCTGGTGTATAGTAGGGTATGATACACCTTAAGAAAAAGGGGTTGTAAGGAAATAAACTAGATCCTCTTCTCTGCTCTAAATCTGTTGCAACCGTAACAGAAATGCTAACTTTCGTCTTTAAAGGGAAGGGAGAAAGTAAAGGAGTCTCCTTTCTTTTGGCTACAGTATTAAAACAGAACAGGGTTGTCATACCCTCTTTACTTGGTATGACACAAATTTGCATTGAGGCCCATTTGCAGACGGTGGGTGGTTGTAGTTTGAATAATTTGGCCCTTGATGAAAGTTTTAAAGGGTTCCTAGTTTCAAAAATAATATGTGGTTTTTGGTGAAACTTCATACCACAGTAATTTTGATAATTGGATTCAAACTATTAAATCATAGGCATTGCTTAAAGCAGAATTGGTTTTTAAATCGCTAACCAGAAGTCCACTACTTCTGTGGTTGGGAAATTCTTACTGAAATTTCTCTGAGTAAAATAAAAACATTATCTTTTTATTTAACTACTTCCTGGCTGTAACTTTTTCTTTCATTAATCTCCTGTGTGGTTTTTATCTAGGCGTTGTATAACAGGCTGGTTCCAGTAGTTAATGGCGTGAGAGGATTTTCTGCTATTCAACTTGCCCGTCTGAGAGTAAGTTCTAATGTAGCCTCACCACTATTACAGTATCTCCTCATAAAATGTACTCATGTGCAACTTGTTTAATATTCTTCAATGTATGGGACCGAGTTTGTATAAACCTCCCTCATGAATTTATCAAGTCCAGACTTTTTTCTGAAAGCATCATCCTTGAAGTAATAGGATCTGGGTCTGATATTATTTTCATAACTAACATTTTTGCTATTCTTTTCTCCTGAAATAAACCAATAATGTTTTTAAATGCTTGTCTTTCATAATGAAATATTAAAGTTAGAGATTTTAAAATACTTTTCCTATTATGGTAAAGTCACATTCTTTGGTTTTGCAATATTTTTAAGACCACAGTTCTTAAGTACAATTTTGTGATCCATCCTTGAGTAGATTCACCTAAAAAAAAGGTTTGGTTTTGCTGAAGTAGTCAGTCTGTAAAAGCCAGGCGGTTATGGCTCATTCATTACAAGTGACTGAGTTTATGGATGATGGGCTCTTAAAGCTGAAGCTTTTATTTCATTCAAAGATGATTCACGCAAGACAATGCATGGATCTTTCAAAGATTTCCACAAACTAGAGCAAGCAATTAATTATCTTTTTATTAGTAACCTTTAATGTTGATTTTTTTTTCTTTGATTTACATTAAGAGTTTCTTCTTTGTAAGAAAGAGATTGTTAATTTAACGGCCTATGAATATTTCTCCTATTTTGTTTCATTTCTCTATCTACTTTTGTCCCAGTTTTAGTTAGAGGTGATTTGTTTTTTTTAAAAATACCTTTGGTCCTGATATGCATCTTTCCAAGTGCTTGCTGAAAGTGGGGGTGATAAGCCAGAGCAGCTATACCTTCTAGAAGCAAAAAAGCCAGTTCATTGCATTTTTTTAACTTGTTGTTGTGTAGAGGCTGGGAATAAACAAGACTGATCCTGGGACTTTAACTGAAGAGGAGATCAGCAAATTTGCACGCCTTGATATTGACCCATCTACCATAACGTGGCAAAGAGGTATGTAGTCAGAAAGCCTCACCTCAGCTTAATCGTCATTTATTTCCTAATTTTCTTAATTGTACCTGAATCAGAGCTGTTTCTGCTCTCAGACTGTAAGAACAACCATTTGCAAGTGGGAAATGGGGCTGCATAACAAATTTGAATGCACTATATTGCTCTAAACTTGGTAAAATATCTGCAGTAACTCAATAGACTTTGCTGATATTCTGTAGGATAGGTGGCTCTGGCAGTTGAAGTACAACCCTTGTCTCTCTCACCTTAGATAATACATCTTAAAACATACAAAAGTGGCTTTTATGTATAACTTAAAAATCTTATCTATTCTTTTCTTAATTGTGTCTATTATGGTTTTAGATTATTTGTACTCACTTGATTTTTGTCCCTCATCCTCTCCAGCACAGAGACTAAATATGCCTCAGGGATTATGTTGGGTTTTTTAAGTGTCTTGAGCTGTTTGCTTTGTTAGGAAGAAGTGAAAGATGTGGTATGGTTTCCACTATGTATGCCAAGCGAACCAATATCCACTCTCCCACCCTTTGACAACTCCCCTCTGCATTTTCCACTTCTACTCCCGGGTTGAATTTCAGTGTTTACCTCAACTTTTGTACCTCCTTTTTTTTTTTTTTTTTTTTTTTAAGAAACTAGATTCTACATGAAGTTTTGAGCTAAATTTTGCTGGATTTTATTTTCTTACTAAGTTCTCAAAACACCAAAGTTAGTAGTTCAAATAGTTCAATGGAATGAATTGTGAAGTTCAGAGAAAGGAGGTGAATCTATTGAGAAGTGTCTTGGCCATGCCTTACAGTGCCCTTTGTGTGCATGTCATCTCAGACCTGGGATATTTTTCTCAAGGTAATACCGAGGGATGTGGCATAAGGTGTTTTTTGTTAGTCACACAGTGTGTTTGCATGGAAGAGACCCATATTGGGATGGAGGAATATATTGTTATATGTATTATGTTATATATACTATAATATTTGGTGTAATATGGCTCATCAGGTTTTATCAGCACAGGTTTGGGAGGAGGTAATGCTGCTTGACTGCTGTTAACCTCAAGTGAGTTATTTAATTAATCTCAAACAATGTTAGTGAAACGTTTATTCCACACAACTCTATCTAACATACCTTAAACGTTTCAGGAAAAAAAAAAAAAAACCCATATGTTTTTAGGAGTGTTTCAGATAACGATAACTTGGAAAATGTTTTATTTGGGGATTCTTTCTGCAATCCATACATCTTTGAAGCTTGTTACATACCAGGGAATTTGTAGGGCAGAAGAGAAAGCATCAGATTGTCTGAAAATTAATTTTAGGCATTAGCTCTTTCTTTAAGCGTCACGAGCTTAAAGTTCATTGTCATCTTGCACTAGCTGGAACAGGTACAACACACTGAAAAGAAGGAAAGCTTCCCCCTACTTACCCTTCCCCTGGTATTCAGATCCTGTTTATATTTCTAGAGGATAAGGAAGTAGATACATTAAGCCTAACGCTTGCTTGAACCTAAGCTTTTCCTGAAACATTTACTTTCATTAAGGAAGAGGGAAAATTTGGAGAAGGAAAAATTGCTTTTGTGGCAAAACCAATTGTTTCTTATTTTACTACTTCTAAGTGCAGCTATTAGAGTCTTCCTGGGGAATGAATCCTGACCATGGTGTCACAGTGAGCAGGAACTGCATGGATAGTTATGATTTCATGGTAAGGGTGCTCAAGTGACACGATTTCACCAGGAAGGGCTAGATAAAAAGCAACCCACTGGCTGTCCAGGGTGGTAGGAAGGCTAGTCCCTGCTCTCAGCAGTGACTGGGTTGGCAGGAATGACATTTAGGTCTGCTTAAGGCTGCTCCTGAGACTGAGAGAAGGATAAGTTTGTGCTTGAGAGATCCGCTTGGCATATGGCTTCATGGTAACATATGGTACCACAGCTTGGTGCGAGGCTTCTGCTTCCACATACCAGACTCTGTTCAGCAATTTCTGCCAGTACCGTAGTATTTTAGAATATGGCCATCTATATACAGAAAACAAAATGAGTTAACCAAATCTGCGTTGCACCATCCCTTAAATGGAATTCCTGAGGAAATTAGGGGCCTAAATACCATGTAGTGGGAAAAAGGCACGTATGGTATTTACAACAGCCCCATGAGAAATGACCAAGAAAGGGAAGTGGCTTAAACCTTGCTTTTCTCCCAGCTCACTTACAATGCTGAACTGAGGTCTGTGTACAGAGTTTCAAAGTCCCTCTGGTTCTTGGGTAATTATGTGGTCCGTTTCTGTACAGACAAGTTTGTTAATCTCCAAAAGCAGCAGGAAAAGTGGGAGCAAGTTATTTCACTGACCTTCAGTACAAACAACTTCTCTGGAAGTTCCTTGGTTCTCTGCCTCTAAATGAACAGGACTCAGATCTACATCTACCAGAAGACTGACTTTGCTTGCCAAGCCATAGGCTGAATTGATCAAGAGTATCTTCCACCCTTTCTTTTAGGGTTGGTGCAAATTGAAACATTTGTGAGGTTAAAGAGCCTGGAAGGAGGGAGCATTCTATTTTTGCAATCTGTAGGGATTGCCGTTCCTGGGAAGGAGAGGTTCTGTTCTCATTTTCTAACAAACAGAAATATCATCCTAATGTTTCTTCCTAAGAAACGTCTTGGTCACTTCTCAGCAGATGAGAGAGCTCTTCAGTTATGCTCAGTATTGCCTTTTGGTTCCTACAAAAGCATGTGTGAAGTTGAGTGTTGTCAGTGCAGAATCAGAGAATTTGGCTTGCGATGATTGTTAGTGAAGTCAGCAATTCCACAGGATGGTTTGGACATGCCCTTGCAATACCAAAAGTGTTTCCAGGTTAGAAATACAATTCTCTGAAATTGGAGTTGTGTTAAATAGCAGAAGGTTGGTCTTGGCAATTGAAAAAACCCTTCCTTTGGATGCTGTGCAGATGAATGTGGAGTTAGTTACGGTGAGGCCAAGAAAGTGACTTGTCTGGAAGAACCAATCTGACAACATAATCATCCTTTTAAAGAGAAACAGACCAAGTTTAACCTACATTATACCGTCTTAAAATCAGTTCTTAACAAGGCAATTGCCAAGTAAATGATTTGAGGTAGGTCTGAGTTGGATTGTACCTGCTAAGACACATTTTTCTCATGTAGGTAAAATACTAATTTGTATATTAGAATATTGAGAATCTGTCAGCTTCAAATACTGTTTAGAGAAATTATGTTTGAGTTATTTCAGCCTGTTGTCTAATAGTATCAACTAGAAGGGAGAAACCAAGTCAGTGCCAATGCTGACATGCAGGAGCATGGTTGTCTGGTTATGCTGTTCAAGTGGCTGAAACTGAGATGTATGACAACAGATATGCCTGGAAAAACATCCAGATCCATGAGTCCTTCTTAACATGTTTTGCTTTTGCTATTCCCTTATTTCAGTGGTGGATACGAATGACAGATTCCTGCGCAAAATAACAGTTGGGCAGGCAAATACAGAGAAAGGATTTGTCCGTCAGGTACGTAAAGGCAGTTAATATACCTCATTCTGGACACTTTGCTTTAGAGGCTGAGAGAACTTTCTGCAGTTCTTTCAGCATACCTCTTTGAATTGCAACGCTCACATCTGTTGCTGTTCTGTAGTATCCTTGCGGTGAAACTCATTGTGTCGATGAGTAGCTAAGCCTGAAGTTTCAGAAACAGAAGCCAGTGCATATTGCTCAGTGTGTTGAAAACACTTTAAAGCATTGCGTATATTAGGGGTTCAACATTGTCATGCTATGTGTATAAAAGATACCCCTATGCCCTCACAAGGGTAATTTCTACAATTTTTCTTACTTTTCCTTAAGTCCATCAAAAGGTTTATGTACTATTTATGTAATTTAAATGTGATTTAAGGATCATGTTAAAAAATGAGGGGAAGGGTAGGTCATGTATTGTTGGTCCCAGTGGTGAGGATTGAAAATGACTGTTAGCTTTTTATTCAGCATTTGCATTTCCCTGTCATGCATCTCAGCTTTGGGATCTAGGCTATAAGAGCTTGGAGCATGTGCTTGATTTTTGTATGTGGGCTTGAAGGGATGGTTCAGAAAATGAGCACATGTATACTTTTCAGCAGTGTAAAAAACTAACCTACATTACTGCATAAAAGCTTGTGGAAGTTCACTAAAGAACTCTACTGATGAATTGAAACCAGACTTTTCCAGTGCTATGTGTTCCTTGTCACGTGAGTAAATCCATTTCTGAAACAATGTTCCTGATTTGATGGAAGATATTGTAATCTAACACTCTGTATCATAGAATTCATGAGGTTCTGTCTATTTTGCAGTGATGTAAATAGCTGTTGGGGTAAAAATAAGGCTTTCATTCATTTTGGAAACTCTGTCTTTAATTTTTCTTTACCATTTTGGGTGTCTTCTAGGCTTCGTAGCTAAATAAAGAGACCAAAGCCAGTCAAAATGGAAAAGAACTTGAGAGAGAAATCATAGAATCATAGGATGGTTTGGATTGGAAGCGACCTTAAAGATCATCTAGTTCCAATGCCTCCTGCCATGGGCAGGGGCAGCTTCCACTATAAATGTTCGTTTGTTTTGGTTTTGAACACGTCGGGTAGAGACTTTTTTGTCTTTCGTTACAGAAAACTCAGCTAATACTCATCTTTAATAATGGCCTCGAACTACAAAATGCTATGCTTGGTACAAGTTCCCTCAACACTTAAGATGTTTTCCTCTATTTAGATTTGGTTCAGTGACTCAATGTGAATATTATCATAGAGCCAAGTTCTGCCAGCCTCTTTGTGCAGCATTTTACCTCTGTAATTACACTGCTGAGTTAAATATGGGCTGTTTTACTATGAAGTACTAGTTGACATATGGCAGTCAAGTGTTGCTTCTGTACTGTTTCAGGTAAAACGACCTTGATGCATTCAATGTTGATGTGTTGAACTGACGCATATCCATTCGCATTTTAACAGGGACTTAGTGACTCGAGAAAGCAGTTAGGAAAACTCATTTCAGAGCCTAGCCGGAGATCCAGAGAAAACAGAACTTCATAGTTAACAGCTGCTTTTTATAAATATTTGGAGTGATGTTCTAGCACTCTTAAAATCAATGACACCTGTGTAAAATGGACAAGCACAGCAGGCACAAAACTCTGCATTTTAATGAGCAGGGATGCTGTGGTTTCTAAAGAGTATTACATGACTGATGCCCTTGATCCTGCAATTGAATCCGTGTGGGTGGATCCTTTCATCAGTAGAGAACTTACTTTACAGCTAAGGCTTCTGTCAGCACTTCATAGGTGTATAAATGTTATTAGAGTTAAAATAGCACCTGCTACCACAGTCTTTTGTGCCTGTTTTTTCAATTGAATATTATGTCACTCTTTGAGCATCTACCTGGGATTGTTTTTCCTGTATTTTTGTGTTTATATAGAAACAATTATAATAATAAATGTGGAGGTTTTTTTGGACCTCTGATAAATTTTGATAATATTCCAACATACAGGTTGGGCGTAGATTTCTCAGGCTTATTTCCTGTCTTACATGTGCTGCAATGACGGGGTCATGCTGCAATATCGGGGCCATGCTTAATTTCAGAAAAGATAGTAGCATCCATGTCATTGCAATGCCAACAGCATTCATTGTGTACCCAGCTTTTCTGTTAGGTATAGAACTGATTCAGTAGAATACAGAAAATCTGCCTTGTAACTTTAGCATTTCATTTGTGTCCCTATGCTGAAAATCTCAATTATAGGATTGGTGGGGTTTCTTGTTTTCTGCATTACATATCTCTCCCTGTGTTCAATGCGGAAAAGTGCTTGAGTGTCTTCAGAATTTTTGACTAACATGCAGGTACATAGAGGTCAGCCTGAGTAGGGCTCCTCTGGGCCATAGCTGTCAAGACAGAACTTAAAACGAGGAACCGTAGGTTAAACAAAGGCAGAAGGTGTTAAAGTACTAGGCCAATGGATAGGAATGGTAAAGTATATGTTGAACAATTATCTATATAGATGCGTCTTAAAAACAGGCAGTGCCATCAATTAGAACAGATTCCTCTGGCATTAGTATGGGATACGTCTGGTAGAAGTCTGAAACAGCAACAGTCCTGGGGGCTTCTTTTTACATAGGTAGCAGTAGGATGTCAATTACTAAATTTTTGTATAAATTTTAAATTTTGGAGATGGAGAGATTATTAACGAAGGTGTAGTTCTTGTTCGCCCCCAGCATTGCATTCCTATCACATAATAAATACCTTGGTGACTTTGCTTTTCTTCTGCTTATGTTCTGACAGCACTTGGCCTGGCCTTCATTAATAATAAAATGGTACAAATATTAGTAACGTGTACTGCAAGCTCTTAAAGAAAAGTAAGGACTGCAGCTTATCTTGTGCTGAAATAATGCACAGAATGGATGTATTTCTACAAGAGCAATAGAAATGATGCCAGATACAGTTCTTGGGGGTTTTTTTTTAAACTTATATATTTGTTCATTTAAAGCAAAAAAATATTTTACATTATCGTAGGTCAAGCACAAGACTTAGCAGCATAGACTCTAAATTTTGAGTTTATGTAGAAGAAGATGATCAAATGTAACAAGAATGTTTTTGAAACCAGAATAAAAAACTTTTGGAGAGCATCACAGAAAAAAAACCCCACCACAATGCTATGCTCGTGCCAGGAAAGCTCAAAACACATCTGGTGATTTTCTTCTTTGCCACAGAAAAAAAAATCTTGGTCCTTCAGGGAGCTTCTGCTAAGGATAAAGTGAGCCAAGGGGCTAAGCACTCTGCAAGACTGATCCCCAAGTAAATGAAGTGTAACAGAGAACATTAATGAGGGACTATAAACAAAGTGTTTGAAGTTACTCTAGTCTGAGTAATCTCAAAAGCTGTGGGTTCCTATTTAGAACTTGTTTGAATTCCAGAGTAGAATCTGTCTTTCCTGAGCCTGTTCCTGATGCTTCCTTGTGAGTATTGGACCTGACTTTGATTTGGTTCATGATTCTTGTTTCTATTTTACAGGCTCAGTTTGATATTGCTGTTGCAAGTGAAATTATGGCCATCCTGGCCCTCACCACCGGCCTGCAAGATATGAAGGAGAGGCTGGGAAAAATGGTGGTGGCTAATGACAAGAAAGGAGAACCAGTTACAGCAGAGGATTTGGTATGTTCAGTGCTGTAGACCTGCAAATAACCTCTGATGGGTGTGTTTTGCCTCTTGAAGCATTAGAGAGGCAGGTGCATGCCAAGGATTTTGCTTTGAACAGCACAGTCAGATATCGAAGAAAAATCATCTTCTGGGCCAAAACTTCCTTGCAATGAGAACAAGATGTAGAACTCATTTCTCCGGTTCAGGAAATCTCTAGTCTCCATAACCTACTTGGATAGTTTTCTGCAATTCTTGAGGCAACTAAATTTGTTGCTGGAAGGAGTCAAGAGTGCGGGCTCCTATTTGAGAGCTGGTAATGGTTGCTACTGTACTTGTAAAATGAGTTTGGATGTTACAGCGATAGTCTCTGCTTGCGTGCTTATACCACTAAATCAGAATGGAAACAAGCTATTCCCAATTTACAGGTTGCTGGTAGCACTTGGGACAGGGTTGTCTCTTCACATCATTAAGACTTTTTCTTCCATACCTTTGTTACTTGCTCTTTCCTCATTCCACACTTCAGTTTCTGAAAGAAGTCAGTATGTTCCTTTTTTATATCAAATTCTAGCCTGTACAGCCAGGCTGTAAGTCAATAAACAGCGGCTGGAAGCTCACACGTGTTTGTGTATGGCAGTTTTTGGTGCAGCCAGAAGCTACCTGTTAACCCTGCAGTCCCACTATATGCCAGGATTAGGCTGGCTGTGCTTGGCACTATTTTATTGTGACATTACTGGAATTCTGAAGCCTAATTGCTAAATTAAGTTTGGATTTTGCAGATTGACAGCATACCCTAAATACAATAAATATGATAATGCTTTGCTTTTATGCTTTTTTATCATCTAAATATATCCTCATAGCATCTGTGGATGTGTCTCGGGGCCATGCTTTTCTGCCACCCTGCTGGCAATGCCTGTATGTATCACACGAACAACATGTGCTTTTGCCTGTTTGTTCCCTTTATGTGAACATCTGCACAAACTTGCTGCATTTTTAGAATGAAAAAAGGAGCCAGTATCCTGCCTTGTCAGCAAAGACAGCAAATCCACAAGCCAGGAATACCTTCACAGCGTTAATGGATTCCAGTTTAATAAGGAAATGAAAACACAGTATCTAGCTTGCCTGGATTCAAGATTGGAATTAAGATAAGATTACCAAAATTTCTAAGTACAGTCATCATTAAAATTCAAAGCAAATCAAGTACTCCCAATTATGCAGGAGACATGAAGAACTGCATAAAACATTCTAGCTGTTGAAGTTTTGATTTTCCTTTTCAATTGCATAACTTTGTCTCAGCCAAAATGAAGGGGGTGGGGAATGAGTTATCTTATAATGCACATGCAAAAACTTTAGAATAATGCAGTGTCAGAATTAAAACTACCTCTCAAATATGTGATTTTAATCTTGATGCTACTTTTTCATCAAGGTATTTCAATGTATTAATATTGCAAAACATTTAACCTGTCTTCAACCACTTAATGCTAATCAGCCTGATGAACGAAAGCAGTTGCTTTTCTGTAGTCTGTTTCATCTATAGTTGCTCTGTGAAAATATGTTTGAGCTGAAATTATGAACAGCGCAGAAAGAACTTTAAAATTTCTCCACTGTGTACCTGAAATGAAAGCAGTGCTCAGCAAAACGTCTGTTACTAATTCAGTTTTCTTTGGCCTTGTTTTTTGGTTTGTTTTTTTTTTTTAACAAACTTCCTATGCTTAGCATCTCATTCATTTGATAATGTCACTTGTGCTGAACATGTGTTTCTAGTTCTTCTTTAAAGCATTGTTCTGCATTATGCAATAGAAGAACTGCCCAGCAAAAAAAAATTCATCACAGTGTCAAGGATATGTATTATGACCATCTGGAGCTATGCTGCTCCATTCTTTTTCTTCTGCAGGTTTTCTTCTTCATGCCGTGCACAGGGTGGACTTGGGTGTGTATCATGATTGTGAAGTGCAGAAATTCCTATCTCCTTTGTTGCAGAGGGTGTTACAACTGAAGATGGGAAGAATAGGATGTTGATTTGATGGTTAAGGCCTTTTTGGAGAGTTGAATTCTATTCCTGTGTGTTTTGCAAAGCTTATGTGTGATGTTGTATCTGTACAAAGTGATTCTTACAGCACAAGAGGAGTTGTACATTACTCAATCTGGCTTGATAGCCAGGAACTAAACAGGTGAAATCTATGAAAAGAGTGAAACTCTGTCAAGAATGTTGAACCAGGAGAAAATATTTCATGCTGTCTCAGGTTGAGCATCAAAAATCGGTGAATATTTTTGAGTTTGATCCTTGTGTGTGCGCAACTTATTAATATGGGTGAAGACATCAGACACCATGGTCTCGGGGCTTAAGAAATGTCAAAAAGGAAATTAGTTGTGAGTTTCCGTAGTAATACTTATATATCAAAGTAGGTACTGGTTACTTTGTACAAGGGGAGAGAACTTATGAATAACTGTACTGCACTTATGAAGCTACACTCTATAAATTTGAATCCTTTGGAAAAAATAGCAGGACATGTATAATCAAAAACCAAACCTTATCTTCTTTGCACATATAAATTTTGATACATTTCAGTTCTGTTGGATAGCATTTCATCTCTGTTCCTGGTTTCTTCCCACATGTGGTCAGCCTGTTTGAACAGCTTGCAACTAAACCTACCATTTCTGGATCTCAGATGCTGTATGTACTCCTCCCCCTGCAGCTTGTGCTACCTGTGTTGTTACTACTTTTCTTAAAACCCAGCTTTTGACCCCTCTTCATTTGGACCACACAGGTTGTATCTCTTCCTTGTACGTGTTAGAAAAGGATTCCTGTAGGATCCAGAAGAAGAGATCTTTGCTTGTGGTCCAGATGTCCAGACCCAGAGCTGGTCCGGCTTGGTCCAGACTGTAGATACACTCATTACACCCTTGGCTGTAGCATGCCATACGTCACAGATAGAGCTTTTTGTGTAGGATGGGGCAAGGCTAAGCATTCGCTAATAAGGATTTGTGAACTGTAATTTTGGTTTTCCCAAGTTTTATATCTTGAGCAAATTTTCAGATGTGGTAAGAGGTGTGATGGGAGTCTGCTTTCCTCCTGTATTCTTGTCCTTTTTTCAAGTCAGAGTCAGAGAGGAGATAAAGCTTTATAGCTCAGAAAGGAAGGGTTTCTAATCATTCTATGATTCTGTGATCTCAAGACAAGTGAACATAGGAAAAACAATCAACATGGTTTTTGCATGTTCTCATATCCAAGAACAGTTCAGCCATCTTAACTTCAATTTTCATAAAACAAAATCAAGTTTAAAAGCTTGATATCCCATAGCCACTTGACATGGAACATTTTTGCCCAAAGAACTGCAATTCCATACAGTTTTAAGAAATTCAAGGGCAGCTTTATCATACCGCACAACCCAAATAATGGGTGGTGATCAGCTCTACCTGTCACTTAAAAAAGTTCTGGGGTTCATGTTTTATATATACTACCCAGACTGAATTTATGCAAGTTTAAATGCTTGACAGTAGTCTTTAGTTCATTGGAATCTACGTGAACCAAAACCGCTAAACCCTTCGCTGTGATTTGTTTCCAGCTGTACACACAATATACTTCTCAGAAACACAATTGCTCTTAATTTTGGCTTTATATGCAATATATTTATAATAATATTATAGTAAAACCTACAATACACATTGGCAGATAAAAACCAGATGCAGAGGCAGGCTAGGAGTAATAGAAGAAAGATAAATTGAATATTTCGTGAATTGAGAAGCCTCTTTCCACAAGAGTAATGGATTAAGTATCTCTCATCTGTAACGGAACATACAGAATTCCATGCCAAAATGTGGTGCTCATTGTGCAGTATTTTAAAGACTGAATTGCTTTTTGGCTTTTACAGTGTAGTAGAATTTTGATGGACACGTGCCATATCTTTATATGAAATTAAATGGGTACGTATGCCCTAGATCAGTATTTCAGCAGCTATGAAAAATATTAAATAAATAAGTCACTATTTTTCTAAACAAGGCTTCTTCTCAGCTTACCTTCTGTGTCATGCTGTTAGATTTCAATAATTCCAATACCAAAAAAAATAGCTTCATATTTACTTTTATAAGTGAACTGTCAGCTGAATATATTTTGTTCTCTGGTTCATCTGAAACATTGTGTACCTACTTCACTTTAAACATAAGCCATTGCAGTTCTCAGCTTACAGTTTAGGGTTCAGTTTTTTACAGAACTGATATTGCAGAAAAAATATTATCATTTTGTTAGACACTATAGTTTCATATGAAGGGAAATTTCAAGTACTTCATTATTTTTCTTATAAAGAAAAGGGTTTTTCTCTGCCCTTCAGACTGTGTAACTCTTACTCATTTCACAGTAGTTACTTTCAATCGCCTTCCTTGTCATCTTACGCTGGCTTTCATTTCCACTCTTGCTGGACATCAGAGACTGCTCCACTGGAGATTGCTTTGAAAATATTTTGGGTTTTCATCTAAGTTTTCCTTTCCCGTGTCACGTGTGTAATTTATTTTGTGCTCTGTGATCTTTGCTGTCCTGGGGAGCATACCTGCCCCAATGGCTGGTGGATAGACGGGAAGGGGTTTTATTTTCAGAAATACTTGAGATCAGTTCCAGAAGGGAACCCAGGAGACTTGAGTGTCCATATATATTTGATTCAGAGTCTTACTTCTTTCTTCTGACAGTGAGTTAGTGGAAAGCTAATGATCCTTGGTCTCTCACACTCTTAATTGGTGTATAAATGTCTAAACCTCTAATTCTTTTATAAAAAATTTATACACCACCTTTGAATTGGAAATGGAAACCTGATTCCTTAAATAGCTTTGAGAATCAGATCCAGGACTTTGAGTGAGCTATGGGAATTGTCTGCTAACTGCTTGGAGGACTGGGGATATGAAGGAATGAAAACATTATTCTGACAGTCAGGTCAGATAGGTATGGAAACTATTGGCTATTTAGCTTTCAAGAACTGCTGTTGACACCAAACCTGTTTAAGAACCATGGAAGGTAGATAGACATGATGTGTGCTAATTGGAGTCCTTGCATCCTTTTTCCTTTGCTTTCAGCTTTAGATACATTGAATTGTCATGTCCAGAATGTATATCTAATAGGGATGAAGATTCCCCAAAAAGTTAAAATGCATAGGAAGTAGTTTTTGCTTATCACATTGATGAATAACTACCAGAAAGCAAAGGAGATGGGATTTGAGCCATTATTGTCTAGGTGAGGAAGGGGAGAAAAAGGTGTCCTGATTTTGTTTTGTTTTTTCTTCTCCATAAAAACCTTCTTTCTTTGAGCAACCTGGTCTAGTGGGAGGTGTCCCTGTCCATGGCAAAGGGGTTGGAACTTGATTTTTAAGGTCCCTTCCAACCTGAATGGTTCTATGATTCTTTCCACTTGACAGGGCTTAGGTCAGGAAAGAGCTCTCTATGTTCTTGCTTTGAATGAGCTGTTGGTCTCATTCAGCATGAAGTAGACAACAGAAGCACCTAATCAGGTAGGTACAGCTGGCATGAGTTAACCCTTGTCAGTCCTTGAGCAAGTGTCCCAAGAAGAGCATTAGGACTGATCTGTGGCTGCTCAGGTAGTTAACCTTCCTATTGACCAGTTGGAAGATCTGATGTAAAGATTTCCATTTGGCTTTTTCTCTCTAGAAAGCTGAATATCTATTACAGTTGCCTTGTACGTGGTAAGATTGTAAACTATCGGTGTTCATGTGCTCAAAATTATCAGCAGCTGTTTCTCTTCTAGCGTAATGATGAATAGCTTATGCAGTGTGATGATGGAAAAACTGAGGTACAGGAAGAAAATGTAAAATTAGCCAACTTTTCCTTCAGATATTTCTGTTACCTGTTGCCTCCTAACTAGTGTGCGTACACGGTTCTGCTTTCCGTGAGACCAAAGATGAACAATTAACTAGCTCTTACACATTTGTGATCCTAGCAACTAGTGACGAACATCATTTCCTTCAGCTGGGGGTGGAAAGGAAAGAAATGTGCATTTGGTCTAAAAGATTCTGGCCCAGCTGTACTGAACTGATCAAACAGCAGGAAAAAAAACAGGCTTATAGATCTATTCAATAACTATATTGCAAACTCTGTGCTTTTTTTTTTTTTTAACCTCAAATTCTGCACTATGATTAACAGGAAAAAGAATGTATTAGTTTTGATAAATTAGTAGGATTAAAAGCTGGGATATAAGGAAGAGGTTGCTAGGATTGAAATTTGTTCCATTTCATGTTAAAAATACCCAGCTGGGTCTGGGTATTCACTGTTGTGTTTTGTGAGTGCTTCGGATTTGGAAGTGAATCAAATTAGTTTTATAAAGGAGATTGTTACATTGAACAGATTTACAATTTAATATTCTAAGAAATATGCCCACTTTAAAAAGACTTCTACGAATTACTAAACTACAAGAAATGAAAGGCAGTAACAGTGGCGGTTATTTTTACGTGGTCCTAAAAGGAAAATTCCTTTATGGATGAAATATTGAAGTTACACTTTAAGAGCAGAAGATTTTTATGGGGTACCGGTTAAGTGAACTTTTATGAAATATTGTTTGCTGAGATTTGTTCTGCCTTTTTAATTTCCTTATCTACTGATTTTTAGTAGTTTATAAGCTTAACATTTAAAACAATCTGTAGCTATAAAGGAGCCTGGAGAAGTGAAAAGCAATAATAATTTCATTTCCTATTTTAACTTATTTTCCTTTTCCTTGCATTTAGGCTGTCAGCTTTAGATTTAAATTAGCACCAGACTACTTCTATGGAAGTGATGGAGCCTCAGCCATTCCGACAGAAAGCTGACACAGTAGTGTTCCCTTGCGGTTTGATCCTAACTTCTAAAATTAATATATGATGAAACAGAAATCTATTCCTTAGTCATTCAGAAGAGGAGGAAACTATTGTTTTGTGTCTATTTTCTCTTTTACCTCTTTGTGGGACTAGTGGGGCTCGTAGATAGTGGAGGTTTACAAGATGCAAAGAACAAAGAAACATCTTTCCCTCTTCTCTCTCCTTTCCTTCACTCTTCCCCAAGGAAGCTGTGCTTTAGTAGAAACCAGGTTTACTATTTTGGTTTCAATCCATTTTTATTCAAGGCCAAATATTCTGCCTCGTTTTCCTCTGAAGTCTATGTTCAGATGTAATGCTCAGAAAGGAGAAATTTGAATTTGTATAAAATACTGTACTTACGTAATGACCACACATTTTTTATGTCTCGTATTTGTTTGTCATTCCAGGTTTCACAGAGTTTGATTGTTCAAACAATCAAATCTGCCGCTGCTTATAGTACTGCTGCTGGGTTTTTTTTTCTCTCTGTGGTCTAGTTTGTTCAAAACAAAACACATTTTCTTCTAAAAACCAAAGTAATTTAGGAATAAATTTAAATATATGCTTGCGGTTTCTAGATAGCACTCTGCATGTAGTCTGATTTCAAAAATGGGCTTTGGATTTTAGTGTAGAGGGGTGTCATGTCTTTCTCTTAGTTTAAATTCAGTTAGTATGAAATTTATACTTACTACCCAGCAAAATTTTTAGCGAGGGGTAAGATATTTATTTTTTTACAACTAAAATGCAGCAATTCACACAGCTCCTTTTGTCCTCTCATCATCGCAGTAAGGCACCTCTAACTTCTAATCTCATGATGTATTCTTTGTCTACCCCTAGTCAGCTCTGTGTCTGCTTTCATCCTGTGCCTATTACGTATATATTTTTTAAAAGTCTTGACAAATACCCGTTCTGGTAGTTGCTAGCTATTGATTCATGCTATTGATTCTGTCATGAAAGAGATACACATGTCATTTCTTTAGGCGATTTTAACAAGTTATTCCATTCTTGCTATCTCAGGTGGCAGCGGCCTTTGCTTCTGCTTCATCTTTTGTTTCCATGAACATCCTCATGCTGATCTCCTAATAACCCTGTTTCTGATCTTTCCTTGAAGTAGGAGGACTATTTACAAATTGCCTTTTAAGTGTATTCAGAGCAAAATTGTTACCATTTCTGGCAAACTGTAAATGCAGTATGTTAGAAGACTTGAGGTAGCATCTAAATAAATTCTTTATGCTGTGCTGTATCACGACTTTCCTGTTATGGTTATGAGCATACTTTCTTTTTCTCGGTTTAAATGTAATGCAGTTTTAACTGTAAGCTTAACATTCTGTAACTCAGAAATGTTGCACCTTAGACCTGACTTCCTTATAATGTGGACTCTTCTGTTTTTTTAGGGAGTAACAGGTGCTTTGGCAGTTTTGATGAAAGATGCAATTAAGCCCACACTGATGCAGACATTAGAGGTGAGTATGGCTTATGGTGCCTGCCCTTCTCTGGTTTTCAGGTTCCGTGTTGTGCTAGTCATGCTTCTCCAGTAACTGTGCTTAACTTTCAAGTTCAAGGTTGACCCCAGTTCAAGCCAGGGTCAAATCCATTAAAGGCATTTTAGCAAACGTTCACTTATGTATGTTAACAAATAACTCTATCTGCATTATACCTTTTTGGTGGGTTTTTTTATGTTTTTTTTTTTTCCTTTTTTCTCCTTTCTTTGAGACTCTGGCTTTAGTCATAATTTTACCTGTTGTCACAATCAAGCTGCAGTGCACTGTTGAACTGCATCTGAGTATGCTGGAAGGCAGGTTGGGCTTCCAAGTAATAGACTTCCCTCTCCTTCCCATCTTGCTCTTCTAGAGAAGTTTCCTTATGATATATTTGCTTTATGTGTCTATTCCCATGATGATTCCCTCAGCCCAGTATTTTGAGTGAACAGAGGAATGCTTAGCTGAGGCCATTCTGTTCTGTGTTGTAGTTTGTGCTGTTCAGAAACACAGGAGAGCCCTGTGCTTTTTCCAAAGATTACTCCCACCCACCCTATCTTGCCATAGGGCCTTCAGGGACTAAATGAAGCTTTGCTGGCCCGTGAGAGGACTATTTTACACTTCCTCTAGTGAGCTTTCTTCCAACAGCTCAAAGAACACAGAATTAGTACAACCTAACTTTGGGACTCGGCAGTCTGGTATTGCCTTTTCAATAGTAAGCTGAACGATGGGCAATATTCATGGAGAGAGAGAGGAAGAAGAATGGGGAAATAATGAAGCCATTTTGGAGAAAAATGCATTTGAAGAAAAATGAATATATATTATTGAAAGTTTGAAAATTACATAGCTGGAATATTTCAGAGTTCCTGATATGGTGAAAAGTTGAAGAATGTAGAAACATACCAGTGCAACTAAAAGACAGTTGTAAACTTTTAGACAAAGTTTCTTTTAAAATATTTTATTAAAAATTGTCTTTTAGAAAAGTTTCTTTTGATTGATATGCATTTGGTTCTTGGACTTGCATGGTTGGGTGGGTTTTTTGCTCACTGCCTTTCTTTATATTCGCATTTCTATGCAATAAAATTCTTGCCTTTTATGTGATATACTTTTCTAGTCTAATCTATGCTATGACTGAAACATCTACCAACTTTCATCAAATATTGTTGCTTGTTAGGAGGACCACACAGATGTTTTCCCCCAAAATTCTTCCTACAAAGTTATTTTTAAAACTAAAGTAGCTCAGAAGACTGCTTCATGCTCCACTCCTGCCATTTGAGTCTCAAAGATGAACTTTTGTCACCCTTTGAATACCTGTTGGCTTACAGGCTAATATGAGTCACCTATCCAAGGACAGACATCTCTAGCGTATCTAAATCTTTTCCAAGATTGATCTAAATCTTTTCCAAAATCTCTTGTATTAGAGATGCAATAGCACCCTCTGTAACTGCGTGTGCTGTTGCTATTCTTGAGCCTCCGGTTTGTGTCATATCCCATTTTGTGAATAAATACCTTTCATTATTTTGAATTCATGTTAATAGCTTTAAAAGATGCTAATTTAATAGCTTCCACTTTTTCCCACAAAAGGGAGGGAGAAGAATGAGGAAGATACTTTGCCCTGCACACTTGAATGTAGTACAGTGATTCCACCTGTGAGCTTAAAGCCTTCCAGTATGATGGATTTTAAGACAAGCTAATCCCTAGTGTACCCTGAGGTGGTGGATGTAATAAAGTCTCTTCTGCTATATAGAGAATGACATATTTCTGATGAGTATGTAAATTGCAAGTCTTTCTTCTCGCAAACCAGAAACGAGGAGAACTGAAGCCTAAATTACACTTGAAAAAAAGTCCTATTAAGTAACCTCCAAAAGAAGAGGGACCTCTTAAGTTTCCAAAGAAGTGACCAATAGTAATTGGGCAACATAATGCTAACCCCTTCAGGGAGAACAAGTTCTCACTGCAAGCGTAAAGACCTTTAGCAACAGCACCTTGACTTGAGAACAGTAACATCAGAAATGATCCCACAGCACACAGGTGGTATAAAAGCAGAATAGTATGATTGATGACTTTGAATTGTACGTAATGTTTTCATAGCATTTACCCATGTTTGTCATGACAGATTTGTCCCCTCATGAACTGATCCCTTAACGTTTAGCATTTGTTTAGACGACGCGTAACAGAGCAGCTGCTGTTCTGTGGGACTGCTCTGTAGTTGCAGACTGGCTGCTCTGGGATGGGCTGCTCCTATTAAATTTAAAGTGCCACTCAGAGTAAAGATGAGGGGAGGATGGTAACAAGTATTATAAACATCCTTCTAGCTGCCAGATAGTTTCAGATATTTATTGGCATTCAGTTTTGGTTGTTTTTTTTTTTTTATTTTATTAAAACTTGGAAAATAAAACTTCCTGTGCTGAAAACAGTGAGTAGAATGCATCCCTGTGCCACTGTTTGTTTTTCCATACAGTTTATTAAGAGTATAAGGAAAATAAGTGGCAGTCTGCCAAGTAGGATGGATGGGCTGACGACGAGTTACTGAAGCTGGCCCGAGAAGACATTGTTGTCCCTGTTCCAGGGTGTGCCTGAGGCTCCTGAGATCCTGCTGGAGCTCATTCCCTTCAGTACCTAGACTGTATTTTTCTTCCAGGGTTACCCTTGTAAAATGACCATTCAAATTACTCCTCCTTTTTTTCTGGTGGATTTCAGAGCTCCAGGGGAGCATCTGTCCGTGCCAGTGGTTTAGTTGTGTGTTTGAACTTCAAGTTAGTGGCAGGGTGTCCTTTTGGCCACTGGTTTTTTTGGATGCTGGACCCCACAATCCGTATTTCCTTCCCATCCACCTTGTGCAGGTAAACTCTATGAAACAAAATTGTCTTTGGATTGTAGTTAATTCCATTTTTGGAGAATATCCCCTGCCCATATGTACGCATATTCTCCTTTTTCCACTCTTGATTTAAAAAAAAAAAATTTGAAACCTGTACTTTGACATGCCAGTAGACAAAAAGTTACTTGTTCTTTGCTGTAAACAAAACAATTATGTGTAAGTACTTCTAGAGAAAGCAAGGAGAACAGATGTTTGTTGTTGATATATTTTATATGATTTGTATTCAGTATTACTGAAACATGAAAATCTGTTTTCTATAGTAGCATGTATTTCACTACTGTAATCCAATTGTTCTGGTGTTTTATGGAAAACATGAAAATTTCTGTCTGTGTAGGTTGCTCTCTTAAGACACTTTGGGGGGGAAACAACCAGCTTTTATTAAATGGTTAATAGTTTCCAAGTTGTGGTTCATGGAACTGTTGGATGTGGCCTGCAGCAGATCCATGGAACGCTGTCCTCCGTAATTAGTATTTCTGGTCAAAAATTGAGGAAGATTGCCTAGCAGGCTGCCTGAAATTTTGAGGGTTGGCAGTAGCTCCTAAGAACAGAGTGTGAGAAGAACACTGAGGGAGATAATGTGAAGTTACTTGCTTACCTTTTCTTTAAGTAGCTGGGGATTTTTAAAAGCCTTAACACAACAAGGAGGATTTGTTTGCTGAAGTATTTTGCCCTAAGTTGTCTGAAGTGACATCCTTCCCTCTGACTGCGTATTCCAACTTGGAGAAAAGATAGCAGTTAATATATCTCACCTAATCCTAATCCCTTTTTGCAGATGCTAGTTTTCTAATTTCTCCTTTCCTTGTGAAGCTAAAAAAGTAACAGGGAAGCTGAGATTTCCTTGCTATCTGACAATTTTCCCTATGCCACTACTTTGTTAACTCCTTGCCTATCCTTTTGCTGCTTTACATTGCTCCCTGCTACAGGCTCCACTTGCCTTGTGTATTTGTACAGTGTCTAATTTAGGGGAATTCGACTGTGTGTGTGTACCCGGGGATCCCGGGCACTCAGCCAGCAGCAGCAAATGTTTTTCCCATTTGTATACCAGCATCCCCACTGCACCCCAGCCACGTCCCTTCCCTTCTCCCTCTCCAGTTCTTTAACCATTGACTCTGCTCCTTCGTTGCTCACGATGGCTGCTTTGCCTGCGCAGCAGTGGCAATTACAGTTAATGAGGAAAACAGGAGCAGTAAGGGATGGAGCAGGGCAGGAGCTGGGCTCTATTTGGGTAGCGCCTGCAGGGATGCACTTAGTGCTGACTGTAATACAGTAGCCCACCACAGCATTAGGGCATGGGAAATACAAAAGATTAGGACAAGACTGGGCGAGAAGTTGTGTGAGTTACCTAGAGGTTCCACTGCTGTGCGTTACCTTTCTGTGAATGAAGCCAATTTGGACACAAACGGGGTCCCACCACCTGAGATGTACCTAACCCCCCTGAATTATCTCACAGTGCTTACTCATTATATGTGCTTTTGATTTAGATGCTATTTTGATCGGTCTGCAAGAGTACTGAGCTTGTGTTCTTGCCTGTTAAGTTAATGATCTATATCTTTCTGTCATTCAGGGAACCCCTGTGTTTGTTCACGCCGGACCTTTTGCTAACATTGCACATGGAAATTCTTCTGTTTTGGCAGATAAAATTGCCCTTAAATTAGTTGGAGAGAAAGGATTTGTAGGTAAGTAGTTATTTTGTTTATTATATTATGGTTGTAAGTTGGCAAACAGTGCTGTAAGTGAACAGATAAAATAGCAATGAAAGGTAAGAATGCTACTTCGTTTTATGCTAATATTAATAATAATCTTAAATAATCTTAATGTAAGAGTGTAAAAAAACCCAAAGCACTTCTTCCCTCACTCTGTCCTTTGTCTCAAGCGTTCCTGTCACCGTGTTTGAGATTCCACAAGACAGCTGAACCAGTTAATTGACTGGATCACGTTGAAAGAAGCGTCCTGTAATTCCTTGTATTAGTATTCATCTGACTTCTCTTGATAAATGGACAGAAACCATTCCCCTTTCCTGCTGAATTATTTCTCTGCCAATTCAGCAAACTCAGGCAAATCAGGGTTCAGACATCCCTGAGCCAGTGCAGAGGAACAGCAGAGGAAAGGTGATGGAAGACAGAGTAAGACTGCCTTATTTTGGTGGCAGCGAGCCATTAGATTGGTCCAGCTGCATCGTAAAACCTCACCATGAGGCCCTCGTGTTCCCACGAAAGCATGTGTGTGGGCAGGCTCTTTTTATATTAAGAATTCAGCCTGCGCAAGCAACGACAGACGAGGAGAACTTGTTGTTAGAGTCACAGGCAAAAGAAACGGTGAACCAGTTTTTACAAAAAATGGTTGGAAGCGTTTAAACTTTAGAATTACTTTGCAGTAGGCTTGTGTTAATCCGTGTTAATGCTAAAGTTGGACTTTGCCTATCTGTGGAACAATGCTGATGGCGAGGTGCAGCAATGTGAAGCGTGATGTTTCTCGTGCTCATGCCCTTCAACTAGCTGAGAAACTTCTATGTCTATGCTTACAGCGTACCTACGTGTTGCTGCAAACTGCATAAAGGCAACCAAATTACTTGAAAGTATTGTTTCTGTTTAATTTCACTGGTAATCTTAGAAGGGGTGGAAGAGTTGTTTGCAGTGTTATAGAATGCATATACTTTTTTGTTATGATATGAATCAAACTATATGCTTACAGATAGAGAATAGAAAGGTTTCTTATACAGAGTTGTTGACTAGTGAACAGGAAGACAGAGGGATATCTTCTTACAGAAATCTTTAAAAGTAACAAAAAATAATACCCATTAAAAATGAAGGAGTGAAACCTGTTGTAGATCATACTCTTTGGGAAAAAAATCCTAAAGGAATGTGTCACACAAAATGGTTGAACAGGTAGAAGTCCTATGTGTGTGTATCACATTATCCTGAGGGCTTTCTTCTTCTTAAATAATATTTATTGATTTTCTTTTTCCTCATTTTTGTTTGTTCATCATTACAAGTAAGTGTCTGATCTCCCTAAGTATAAGCATTTTCTGCCTAAAAGAAACACTCTCCATCTTTTTTTTCTTTTTTAAATGAAGTGGCAAAGTGCCAGCAACGATTTTTAGATCCTTGTTTAGGGTATTAACAACAGTAGTTCCGAGAGTCAGTTTTGCTAACTTCTGCCCTTCTGATTCAATACAATTTGCAAAGATTGTTGGACATTTGCATGTAATATTTTGTTAGCAAGAGCATTCTTGGGAAAATTTTAATTCAGTATCCTGCTCTCACTTCTTATATTTAGGTAGGAGTAACTAGGGGAATGCTGCCCCGTGTAAGAAGATCCAGCATTGCAGTTAAGGTGGTGAAACATGAGGGGTTCAAAGTAGTCTGGACACATGTTGTATGTTTGTGTTGCTTTTTTGAAATGCATGGTCATGTCAAGGAAAAGGTTGTTTTCTGCAGTGTTACTGTTGTGCAGTTAAAGGGTCTATTCGTTTCCCTCTAATAATCAAACAACCATTTCAGAGTAAGAACATTTTGCATTTTGAACACAGTAATGATAATAGGATTGGTATTTCATCGAGCCATGTTTATTGTTATGTGGCTTTGTGGAATGAAGCGCAAAAGCATTTAGGGTAGCCAGCATTTTTTATGGGCTGGGTGATGTGACTTGATATCTGCAGCGAGCAATCTTTTCAAGGGGGAAGTCTGGTTTGCATCATCTGAACGGAAGTCGGCTGGCCGCAGCCTTGAGTCTTGATCCAGGTTTTGCAGCCCGAAAAGTATCACCTTGGCTTTGGATTCCCCTCCATTCATTGCTTCCCTCAGGGATTGTGGGCATATCCTTGCATTTCTTACTTTTTTTTTTTTGGTCTTGTCCACCTGTTTGTCTTTAACAGTCTTTTTTGCTTTGTTCATCTTTGGCCCCAGTTTCTCTGTTGGGAGACAAAGCAGTGTAGCAGCAATAGAGGAAAACCTTTGTGTGTTGCCAGTTAAAGGCTCTTGTTCAGATTTTATTCTACAGAACACAAATCCCTCTGAAACTGCTTTCAAAATGTGACTGCTTTAGCTCTGCTGAGCAAAGAACTTCAGCATGATTTTTAGATCCTTGTTAGATTATTAAAATCAATACTTCCTATAGCAGCCTCCTTAAATAAACTTTGCAGGTAGTCACAAGTGTAATTGGTTCTGTAAGTACCTGAACAAGTTTATTTACTTACTCTTGCTTAAAAGTAAAAACTTTTCACTGCTCCACATTTCTCTTGCCACTGTTCTTGTGCAGTTTATCCTTTCCTCACATTGGATCTGGCACTCATTAATTTCTTGCACGAGCAATTGGAGTTCCTATTTTGCCATGTAGGGTAGTGGCATGAGTTCATGGAAGAGTCCCAGAGGTTCTGGAAATAGTGCAAGGTAAGTGGCAGAACTGTGTGGCCGGGAGAGGCATTTTAGGGACCACGAGCTAAGAAATTGGCTCTCAGCCTTGTGCAGCTGCATCCAAAGCCAGAACATAAGAAATCCATGACAGGGACTGCAATTAAATTAATTTCCTGTGTAGCAGAATAAATATCTTGATGTATGTATGCTAGATTATTCACTGTGAGATGGGTTGATGATTATTTTACTTGTTTGTTTTTTTTTATATATTTACTTATTATTTTCTTTTTTGCTTAAGATATAGTTATTTTAGAGCAAAACTTCCTGCTAAGTGTTCAAGGAGTTCAACAAGCTGCAATGAACAAGGAGAAAAGCATAGCTAGAACTTGCACCACAGTTTCATAAGGGCAGATATTTTTTATTTTTTGTCCTGCCTTAAGCAGCCTCCTTCCTCCAGCTGCTTGTTTCCAGTCCTGTGCAACCCCTCACTTGTCAGCACACCTGTTTATATGCTAAACTGGAGAGTTGGTCTGGATTGAAAACAACTACAACAAAAAAAAAATCCCCTTCCTTCCCCTCACAGGCAGAGGCTGGGCAAATGGTTATATGTGCGACAGGGGGAAGATGAGATAATGCCACATAAGATGGTGGTTTTACTGAAATAAATATTTATAATATTATAACCTCATTTGGAGCTTTAAAGTGCCAATAAAGCTACTTGGGATGCACTACGCTAATCAGATGGAGCCTGCATTGCCAGAGCAGCTAAGCCTGTCTCCTTTCTCAGCCTGTGCTCAACTGGTTTTGCATGACATCCCGGCAGAAACCTATTGCACTTTTTGTTGGCTTAGTTTTCTGCTGACTTAACAGAGAAGCAGTTCAGCCCAAAGTCACAAAAACACCGGAGCTGGTGCAGGGGAGGGTGATTTGGGACAGCCAGCAGCAAAGAACCCATCTGTTGTGTGGATCCTACTGTTTGTGTGACCATGTGCCATGGCCAAGGCAAAAAAAAAAAAAAATCCTCCCAAAATGTTCTTTTTAAATTTATTTTTAAACTCCACTTCTTCTCTCTGGCCTTTGTTGCCTGTTTTCTCTGCTTGCTCTGCAGCTGGAATTGCAACGTGCTGTGCCTTTTGAGTAGTGTCGGTCAACAGTGATGTCTGGTTGAACAAAAAAAAAAAAATCCAAAGTTTAACCGTTGAGTCCTGTTGTGAACTCTCACTAATTGACGGCATTCCCTGCTTCACCTTCAGGTATCCAAGTGAATCACAGGCCCTCATTAAATTTGAGATAGCCTAAGCCTTTTAGCTCGGCTTAGCCATTCCTTCTTCCCCGAGTCTTGTTGCTGCGTACTGACAACGCCGTCCTTTTGCTCTGATTTCGAGTTCTCTTGGTACGAGTTTTGCCACTGAACTTTTAGTGCAATGTTTCGGGTAGCACTGGGTGGCTTTGCATTTCTTTATCTTTGTGGCCTTTTACTGTTTGGGGTCTGTTGCCCTGCAAATTCTCCCCATTCTTGCTGTGAGCAAGCGTGGCCTGTTGAGGATGGCTGAGAGCCACGGACAGTCCCTGCACTGGCCACCAGGGCAGCCATGCCAATGGCCAAGGCCAGGGCCTTGCACTGCAGCATGTTGAACTTGCCCAATCTTTGCTGTCAGAGTTGCCATCAGAGCTTTGAGGTCTCTTACACGTATCTTCAGCCCCTCTTGACACCAGTCTGAAGTCTGTTCCTGACATTTGGTTTTCCTTTTGCATGAAGGTTGCCTAAAATGGCTCATTTAACCAATTTTACATTGCCTGCTTTTGGTACATCTTAATTGTTAAACAGCAAATTTCAGCAGTGACAAAGAAAGGAGCCTGTGCTATGATTGAGTGAGGAAATGCAACTTTATCTGTATTTGGCAATTATATCTTTATGGAGTTTTGGTTTTGTGGTGTTAAATTCTTTCATTCCTCTTTGGTTCTTCATCACTCTCTTCTGATGTAGGAACATCAAACTCTCCTGGTTGATCCACAGAAGCTGGGTAATATTGAAGGCCACACCTGGTGTAAATTGCAACTGAAACTGTTACTAGCAGCCCTGAGGATAAATTTGTCACTTCTTTAAAGCTTCAATTTTGCACAAACTCCTCCTTGTGCTTCAGTTTTTCTTTCATGTTTCAGGGGAGTGTGCTTTGATTTGCTGGAAGTCCTCTTCTGAAATGGCCTCTGTGCCTCATCTTTCTTTTCTCCATATTTTCTCGCCATTACTTTGAGGAAGGTTTTAATTGTTTCAGAAGCATCATAGCAATTTTTGCAAAACAAGAACATTAACAGCTTTCTGGATGTGTAGGTTAGAGTGAGTGACATAACTGAACAAAGAATTGCTCTATTTGTTTTTCTGACAGCAGAAGTCCCATGTCTGGACCAACACAGTGTATCATGTATATGTAAAACACTTGATTTCCACTCCAAAGATTACAGTATTTAAAGAGGCAAGTGTTCTTGTTATTATTTTGCCACATAAGATGCTGCACTATAGGAAAGAAGCAGTTTTGGGTGTTCTTAAACATGGACACACTTCTCAAGGATTTGGGAAAAAGTGTGTGGGTTCAATCACGCTGTAACTGCTGCCAGTTAAGAGTCCCAGTCATAA
This sequence comes from Nycticryphes semicollaris, assembly GCA_013400055.1. Classification (NCBI taxonomy): domain Eukaryota; kingdom Metazoa; phylum Chordata; class Aves; order Charadriiformes; family Rostratulidae; genus Nycticryphes; species Nycticryphes semicollaris. The sequence continues at coordinate 284,342 of VXBJ01001907.1, forward strand.
GCAGTGCGTGTATGCAGAACAAAAAATGAAGTCCTTCTTCTAGAAAGACTTGCTAGTTACTCAACGGGCAGGAGGTGACAAGTGCCTACTGACAGGCAGCTGGCAACGCATGGGAAAATGTGCCTATATTACAGGAGCATTAGCATCCCGCTCACCCAGTGGTTTTCTCTTTTTTTGGGGTAGTTTACAAAGTGTTGGGGGGGGGGGGGCGGGGGGGGGGGGGAATTTTGGTGTAGTTTGTAAGTAGAGAATTTGTGAGATATTCTTTAGTTTTCAGGAGGCATGTCTCCTGTCAGGGAAAGTAGAGGAGGAGTGCAAAGAAGCATCAATGAGATGGAATTTATTCTGGTTGCTGATGTCTCAACTGTCTCTTTAGGGAGAGATGTTTGTTTATAGAGAGGTGCCTTGAACTGCATCCAGAAGTGGAGCCAAGTAGGCTGCTGAACCCGTACAAACTTGCCACCTTTCAGACATGCCATGAGGGGAAAGTGTTTTGCAATCCTTGTTCACTCCTGTGGGCACGTATGCAGGCAGCCTTGCTAAGAGGGGAAAAGAGGTATCAATAAACCAAAAAAAGGACAGGGAAATTTTGACAACTTTTATCAACACCGAGTGCAACTAGTCACTCCTTGTGATGGATCTGGTGATCTGCTCAGAAGGAGGTAATAATTTCTGATGCTTAAGACATTTAACATGGTCATGGCTTCTTACTTCATGTCTCTCTGCTGCTCATTCTTCCTCTTCCTACCTTCAAAAATCCAAGTTCCTTTTCTGCATCAGTCAGTTTGATTCTTCATACTCTGGCAAGGTGAATAGAAAGGATGAACTAGGCTTTTCAGTTAGTGAATGCAGGCTGCCCAGGTGGCTGTTTCAAAGATTTAAAGGATGAAAAAGGAAGAGGAATGAGCTTTCCTGAGTTGTATTTGTCAGTGTGTCAGAAGATATTGTAATAAATAACTCAACAGATTGCCCCATCCATCTCTTTAATCCCTTGAAGGTGTTTCAGTTTAGGAAAGGGGTTGTTACAAATCTAAGTAACTGACTTTTTATTGTGCTGGTACACTTGTTAGAATACACTAATGATGCTAGCTGCCCTATCTGTTCAGTACATACAAAGTTGTATTTCAAAAGGTATCCAGTTTACATACTCTCAGAGCAGACATTGTATAACAAGCTTATAAACCACCTTATGAAAATTGTGTGTTTAATACACTAACTGAATAATTTTCAGTAGTTTTTTTTAAATAGCATGAGACACTTCAAACTGTATTCCTAGTAGTAGTCTTTTTCCAAAGATAAGGAAATAAAGCCCAAATACTTTGGCTAAAATTCTTTTGGCACCAGTAGTATATGTGATATTATTACATTTAAATGTTGAGTTAAAGGATTTCTTTTTAATATTTTTTTGTTGCTTGATACCACTAGAAAGGGGTTCCACGCAGTGACACTCCTCCAGAGAGCTTTGATTTTAAAGATTCTGTCCAGTGTCTTTCTACCTTGTATTATTTCATCTCTTTCTTCTTCCCTCCTTATTTTCACAAGAACAAAAAAGTAATGTGGTTATGTTCCTATATTTTGCTCTTTGTACCATTGTGGTTCTCTCTTGCTTTAAGCATTCAAGCACAGCTGAGGTTTCGTGTCATGGGCATTGTCACCCTAGCTGTAACTGACCTACTCTGAGACCTGTGTGCTGCAAACTACATAAGGGATGTTCAAAACTTGACAGTTTTTTCTCTAATCCCATTTCCTAGTGCAGCTGCTCAAGCAGTTGTGGTTAGCACAACTGTGGTAGTGGGGTGTTGGGGAGAAAGGTGATATGGTGCTAGTCAGTATTGCTGCAAGGCTCTTAAAATCATGGTTTTACAGTACAAGGCACAGAGGTACCACAAACTGCAAAATAAAGTAGTCTTACTGCTAGAAGATCTGTGAATCTTTGCCATTCATATCCCAGGTGCCCTTTTTATTTTTTTCTTCGTATTTGCCAAGGTAAAAGTAAGTTCCATCCCTTTCATGTGTTGTGGACTAGAAACACAAAATTTTCTCCTGTTTTCCTTTGCTTTACAAATCTTAGCAGATTTTCTTATCAGTAAGCTGGAAAGTCTTCAGAGACAAGTTGTTGTGCAACATATTTTCCTTCACTAACAGAAAGTCAAAGTTCCTGAAAGCTGATTTTACTTACTGCCTTGTCACAAATAATCTGGGTGCAAATCGTGCATCCCTTGCTTATGGATTGCTGCCACTGAAAGGTGACAATGATTTAAATGACTTTCTATCGCAGAAAATGCTTATAACAGTCTTGAAATAATTTATGAATTATTCCACATGAGAATCAAAACCTTTTTATTATCTTTGTGTATTCAGAGTACTGGAGAAAGTTCTGAGTGACTCCACGTTTTTTCACTACAAAGGCCTTGAAACCTTTTCTTCTGACAGTTCTGATCTTTACGATACATTGAAAACTACAGTTTTTCAGGAGGAAGGTTGGGTAGAAGAGAGCTGTCCTGCATGTTTTTGTGTGCCAGGAAGAATTCTAGCATTGACCTTGCTATCATATGCCACTGTATTTCCGAGTTGAATTAATTTGGGAGCTTGTAAACTATGCACAGCTAAATTCAAAGCGGAAAGTTAATGTTGATCCTGAACTATTGAATTATGTCTAACTAATATTATGCTTGTCTTAAAAAAGTGATGTTTTCCTCAATGAGAAGTGATGCTATTTTGAAGAGAAAAGCTCCCATATTGTGAACTGTCTTGCAGTGAGGCTTTGCCTTCTTCCCTTTAAAGAAAAAATAAATCAACAAAGTGTTACAAACTCACTTGGCATTCTCTCGCGACAAAATGTTTTTGTAAATGTGTGTTCCCAAATCTGTTGTTGATATCCAGAATGATGAGGAGCAATTTGCAGGAATAAAAGAACATGTGATTATAACTCATCAGCCATTTAGCTGAATTCTCTGCTTAATTTGACAAGCATATCGGATGATCTTCATAAAGTGACTGAGCTCCAGTTTGAAGCTAGCTAGGATTTTTAACTTTTGTTGCTACTGCTGGTTAGCTAGCTGGGTTTCCATGGCCAATTTGGACTCATCTGGTCTTCTCTAAAACTGTGTTCCAGCTTAGTCTTCTCTCACTCAGGTGATAATTTTTATACTGGCTGTCTAACTAAACAAGCACAGCTTTTCTAATCTTTTGTAATTAATGCTGGGCTTGCCATTGCTATAGCACAACCTATCTGCGTTTTAATTTCTGCATCTGTTATGGTATTCTCTTTCTTCAACACAGGTGCACACATAGAGCACTGCAAAGTCACTCTTACCTTGCTGGTGTTTATCCTCAGATTAGTCACTTCTTTTTTTTAATTCTCATTTCCATACATCACTCATTCTGTGATTGACTTAATTTAACTGCTAGGCTCCCAGGCTCTTCTCTGATGTTTGCAAGTATGAAGTTCCCAAATTGTAGGTCAGATTTTTGTCATTAATCTCCAATGGCAATCGCTGTTTACTAAAAACTTTCATTCTGTTTCTCTTCATTTCTTCCTAAACATCACAGCAGCTTTTTCCTGTGTGAAATCCTAGTTCCTCTCCACTTTGGCGATGCTTTCAAACTTTGACATTACCATCAGCATCCCTCAGTCTTTCTGCTGAAGTTGTTTAGCAAATAGTAAACGAGAGCCCTCAGGCTGATCCCACAGTTGTCCTGTCATAGCTGCCTATTCTCCTTTCTATTATCTACCTCCTTTCTCTTAATCATATAATCAGAATTTTTTTCTAGCCTTGCTAACACACTCCTATGCATTGCTGTAGCCGGTTGTTTTTCCCTTGATGAGGTACTGTCACAATTCCGTTTTGAAATTCCTGATTCACTCTTTAAGAGTAGTCCATTCAATTCTTATGTATTTTTGGTTTGTTAATTCCATCTTTAATACACTATGGAGACCTCACTTTATTAGCTTCTACTTTTTAATTTGTGTGGCTGAAGACACTTGGAATTTTTAATTTCCTTTGCAGGCTCTGACACTGACGCTCTAGTGTAGCAGCTCTGGCTGTCTTTTCCTTTCTTTCAGAACTTGTGTAATTAATAATTACATATTGTCTGCTCAGAAAGGCTACCCTGCAGGATTACAAAACTCGGTATTTGACTGCCTTTCCTCCTTGTGACCAGCAGTTGCCACTGTTCTCAGGCCAGATGTCATTTGAGAGATCAGGCATTTTAATGAGTACGTGTAGAGGAGTTTGAATTCAGGGGTGAAGTGATTTCAGTGGGAGGAAAGCACTTTAAAATGTAACAACGACATGACAGAAGAAGAGAGAGCGTGGCCTTGCATGGCTGTTTTCAAGTTGCTTTGAAACTTTGTGGGAAGATGGGGGATGCTGTGTGCCTCACTGGCAAAGGATTCACATGGTTTTCTCACAGTCTGGGAAGCGGCACGTGTGCGTTGGTTGTGTGCTGAACGAGGTGTCCCACCATAACTGAACTGGCTGGGTCAGAAGTAAGTGGACAACTAGACATGCAGATCTTATTTAAGAAAGCCATGCTTTGTTTCCTTCATGCGGGTTTTCAAAGTAGAAGGGAGATATTGTGAGGTAGTGTTTGGGTTGGGATTGTGCGCCTGGGGGATTTGCCGTGGCGATGATGGGGAGGCAGGAAGGACGACATAAATGTTCCTGCTGGCTGGCTCCTGAGGAGCTGGTGTCATGAGGAGCCCTGTCCTTTCTCCTCCTCCTTCCCCAGACTAGGAGGCATAGCTGCTGGGTCCACCCTTTGTCACCAGCAGCACACGTTTTCCGAGTCTAGTGGCTAAGGCACCATAGTACATATCAGGGAGCGTACTTCTCATTACCACCTCCATTCTTAACTAGCTTCGTGGCCTTAAGCGAGTAATTTCAGCCTCCCTGTCTGCAGATGTAATCTCCTTCTTCCCCATTTGTTTATTCAGTTCATAAACTTTCTTAGGGGCAAGAACTGTCTCACCATAGCAAATGGGTAGAACCAAACACCACAGTAGTAGGAACTTTAAGGTAAGAGGGTTCTTGTAGGGCCAGGGCAGCTGCCAGTACTTGAATATGCATCAGGAATTCACTGTCAAGCTGACGTAGTACTTTAATGCTCTGTATGCTGACCTCTTCTGCAACGTGTTAGAGCTTAACACAAGTCTTTCCTCTGTCAATGACGTTCATAAATTAAAAGTATGGCGGGCACAACTGTTAAGGGCTATCCATTATTCTCAGTCTCAGGACAGTTATCCAGAGGTAAAAATAGATAGGAAGGATCTGTCATTCATTCAGAAAGTAGAGGCACTGCCCAGTTCCTGATAAATAAAATACCATTATACTGAGTAGAAACTGATGACATTGCAACTCCTGTCCTATTTGTTTTCCTTTCTCTCCTCAAGTTAGCAGTCTTACCTAGTTTTAAAATTCCCAACTCATAAGAAACAAGGAAGCAGTTCCTTTCGTTCTTTTGTTACCTGCTGGTTGTATTGCTTTTATTTGTAAGAAGGAAGAACCAGAGGTTAAAAAAATGCAAACAGTAAAACATATATGCTAGGAAGTTCTCTTAATTCATCACTTGGCAAAGGAAATAAAAGCAGGGCTCCTAGATAACAGCGTTACTTTTGCTTAGGGTTATTTGGCAGAAAATCCATCATCTTCTCTCCATTTGTGAGTATTTCATATTGACTTACACCCTCTAGCAAGGGTCAGCAGGGCAGAGTATGCTTAAAGAGTTCAAGTCCCATTTCAAAGGCTGAATTTTAATTCTAGTGGATGGTTTATTTTTAATATCATTTGAAAATGAAAACTCTTTATTAGATTTTTTTTGTTTGTTTGTTTTACTGTCTGCTTGATACTGAAATCTAATGTTCTTTTTGTGGACTACTTGCATAAGAAATTGCTTTGTTCTAACGTTTCTATCATGTTGGAGAAACTGTTTTTTGCTTTTTATTTTCTGAGTCATTGTTCTGAATCTGCAGGCAGGAGTGCTTTGATTTCTGAAAGCTTCTATAATTAAAATTGTTAATAATGTACAAATATAGAGGGGGCAATGTTTGATTATACGTGTATTTACTTAGTGAACTATTGACTTAAATCTTAAAGGCTCCAGAGAAGTCAATACAAATGTGAAGTGCGGTAAGGACATAAATACATGTATTTCCATTTTTGGTTATGGTAATTATAGTTGGCAGAGTTTTAATATCATCTAGTAGAAGTTTATATGTAGCAGGGTTGATTTTCTCTTTTCCAGTGGTATTCCATAAACACACACACACACACTAAGAGTTCATTCAGTTAAGAGGCATTTTGGGGAGAATTGTTCAAAGCTGCATTGGCTTCTTTGGGATCAGAACTCCCAAATGTTGGGGTTTTTTCTCATTCTGTGCTACCCTTTCTACCAGTCCAATTTGAAATAATGTCGTGGTTTGGGGAGAAGGTTAAGATATGTCTTTAGATGTTCTTGGAAGAAAAATGGACGTGCAGAGGATTCCTAAGATTTTTATTTGCTGGTGTCTGGTTTTGCCTCATAACTTTTATGAAGTGCGCTATGATAAAACAATATGAAAGAAACACAGTGATTTCTAAGAATGCATGCTGATGTCAAATTGTTGGGTTTTCTAAATTTTCAAACAATAAACCATACGCATTGTTCTATGCTGGGAACTTCTAAATTGTTTTAACAGAAAATAGTTGCTTGCCTTTGAGAGCAGAAATTAAGTTTGCATACATACCTGATTTTTATGACCAGTGCGATTAGCTTTAAAGAAAAATATCAAGAATTCATGGCTAGGGTTATAAATATATTTCTAAACCATTTCTAAACATGTTAATTAGATTGCAAATAATACTACGTTATGTATGGCCAGTATGATTTGTTAATGGGGAGAGTGTTGCTTTGGCAAATAGCCAAAGTGCTTTTGACAGTCAGACGTTGACCGTATTTGAAAGTGTTCGGAGACTGTTCTCTGATTATATAAACTAATCCATTAAAAGAAAGATTAATATCCTAAATGGTATATCAGGGTCAGTTTGCTGCTCTGACCTGACCATTTTATTTTTGCAGTTTCATGTAACTGCTGTGTGATTAATTTGACTTGATTGAGAAAACAGATTAGATTCAAATACAGTAAGAAAAAATGGGGGTTGCAACTATTTTTAAACGTTGGGTGGCCTATAGGGCTTTTATATAGTATGTCTTTTTGTTGGTCCCTTTATCCTTGCTTTGCTATGCTGACAGCTTTATTGAAGCTGACAATCTCAAGCTCTTCAGCTTCGCTTCCTGCAATAATAAGGCGCATGCTTGTAGCGTATCTTCAACTTAGCCCCAACTATAAGCTCTGAGGGGGAATGAAGCTTCAGAGACTGAGCAGATGCTTTGCATGCACGAGGACGCTGCATCGATCTGCTGCCTCCATCCACCCCGTCTCAGAGCTCCCAAGAGGCTGAGTAACAGCTTCATAAATCAAGGGTTGCAGGTTCAGCTTTTCCTGCAGCCGATTAGGAATTCAGCGTGTAGTCGGGGTCCTTTGCTGCACAAGGAGTAGGAAAGCACAAAAATGTGGGGGAGGGCTGAGGAAAAGGGAGTAGTTGAGATGACAAGATGATGGGCAGTTATGAAGAGGAACTGAAAAAAAATAATTAATAATTTATAATCTGTAGTAAAGGGGGGTCTGCTAATACTGTACAAATATTTCAGAAATGGTAATGGATAGTTTGCAATGAATTGTGTTGAAGTGGATAAATTTGCAATAAGCATTAAAGAATTGGCATAGCCATGAGCAGTTGAAAGAATTTGGCTTGTAAACTAGCAGAATTATGGTTTGGTTTGATTATTGGTTTTGGTTGTGTTCTTAATTGGAAAATCCACATAGGAAAATCCTTCTCCATGTGGGATTTGTTGGTGTGTGTGACCTTAGTACCTTTACTCTCCTCAGTTTGTAATTCTTTCTGTAAGATAGATTACACATATGCACACACATATGCTTCAGCAGACACAGCTATTTTCCACAGCAATTTTAACCAGCTGAGTCCTTTTTCTTCATCCAATAAATACAGGGAAAACAGTAAATACATATGAATAAGTTTGACACAAGCCATCAATCTTACACTTTAAGTAGAGGTTCAAATACTGTCTTTGTAGCGTTTATTTTAAAAATATGGGTGATTACAAGCAAGTTAATGCCTATCTGCAAAATGTTTTGGAGGGCTCACATTTGAAAAGCTTCCATGATTTCCCAGGTTGCTCCTGCTGCACTTCTCCATGCATGTGGCTATTACATAAAGTCTGTGCAGCAGAGTGGCCTTTACATGCCTCCTGCTGCTTCTACCCTTGTCTGCTCTTATATGAGGCTTATGCCGCATGTTCTCCCCAGTAGGCACTTTTTCCCCATCTCCCCAAATACTACTGATGATATCTGTTGCGTTCTCTCTCTATAGAAAGTCATTCTGTGTATTGATGTCTTAAATTCTGTGTGTGCTCGAAACATGTATCATACTTTTCATAGAATTTCCACCAGCACGGAAATCTCCAGCTAAGCTCTTGGAATGGTCTTGTAGAGGAATTTACAGCCTTTGCATCAGATGTTTCACTGGGCCATTTTTTCATCAAGAAAAACTGCTAGTGCAGTGGATTAGTTGTCTTCCTGGGGATACATAATGGGAGATGCCTTTTTCCATGATTTTTTAAACCATGGCTCAGTAGTTTTGGCAAGTTTAGTGATGTTGATGCCCCCTCCCAGGCCGGTCACGAAGGCAAGGCGTTCTGTCTCCTAGCAAAGACTAAGTGGAATGAAATACAACCAGAACCTTCTCCTCCTCCTAGAAGGAGGGTTTACTACATGAGTACGCTGAAAAGACAGTACCTAAATCATGGGCACAATCATTATCATAATAACCAAGCACTCCCTGGGATTTTAGGAAGGCAGAGTTGGGGAATACTTCTCAAAACACGTGCCTTGGTAAAGGGTCTGGGGGAGTTTTAAGAAGGCTCGAGGCAAGTAGTTGCATGCATTATGGAGTAGGCTTACACTGCAGTGATTGATGACTCGGTGCCTGGCATGCCGCGGGTGATTGCACCAAGTGACAGGAGCATTGATCATCCCGGTTCAGCTGCGACTCTTTGTTGTGTGGCATCCGCTGTAACCTCAGCTGCCACGGCTCCACCACCCTCCACTCACAGGCACTTTTGCGTTGTGAGGAGAGCAAGGAAGAGCACGTGTGGCTGGCAAGGTGATTGCTTGGCCTGGCCGCCTCTCACAGCCGTGCCCATCTGTGAAAGTGTGCAGGAGTGTATTGAACATCCACCGCCTGCTGTGTGGTGGTAGTTGGTTAAATGAATTTTGTCACTGAGGTATGATAGTCTCTGAGGGTAACTTGTACAGCTGCAAAAATTTACATATTCGTCACTGACTACCTGTACCATCACTCATTGCCTGATTTTTCTGCTGCTCTTTAGAAGATACGTCATCTTCCAGGGCATGTGCTAAAGTGGTATACTGCCTCAAGAACAAGATCCTTCACATCCTGTATTTTCTTTTTCATGAATGAGTGCAATATTGGTGCTAAGTCCAGTGTTACTTAATGGCCCTTTGATGAAATGGGTAGAATTTTTTCATGGAAGTAGATCTTCAGGCTCCTTGCCTGCCTCTTGGAAGTCAGCGTTTTCCAGGTGCTTGTAACATGACTTCTCAAAGCACGTTCAAAGCCCATTTTCCATAGTTCTTCCAAGGGCAGTAGGAGCAGCCAAAACCTGGAAGCTCAAGAGAGAGCACCTTCAGTTTGATGGAAGGTGTATTTGTGGCAAAAGCTGCAGCCATCTGGGTCTTTTAAAACTGAAAGTGAATGAAAGTCTGGTAGTGAGATGTCCAGAGAGAAACATGGTTTAGGTGTGATGAATTTTATTTTAAGCATTTAGGGTAATACTATGGATACCATAAATTAATGTACTCCTTGCAGTTGGGGAATTGTGGAAGAACAGCCTTAAATAAAGATCCATCAGTGCTGCTGTTAATTTTTCCTTCCACACAGCTCTGAATAAGAAAGTGGTGATGTTTTAATTTTGTAATTACCATAAGGCTAATAATTCTTTGCCAAAGGCCATGATGATATCTTAAGTATGAGATAACGTAATTGCCTTATTCCTGTGCCATTAATTGTGTTCCTTTTTAAAAATGTCGTCATCTGTCTTATGAGCAAATGATACCCTGTTACCTCAAAGGAAACGTGCTATGACTGATAAAAGGATGCAACCTAAAATTCACAGTTCTTTTGTCTGATTATTTTCTTTTTTTCTAGTTCATATTGTATCAGAAAGAGGTTAGAAAAGGGGAGACTGTGTGTATTTGGTTAATGTATTCAGCTGCGTGTTACAATTCATGTCAGCGACCAACACTTAGCCTATGAGTTACGGGCCTTTACATGAATATAGGACACAGGAGTTAAGACGTGGCTGTAAAACCCAGCAGGCTTAGCAGAGGGATTTGGAGAAACATGTACCCCATGAAGCCACATGCAGCTCACTTTATTTCTATTAGAATGAATTGTTTGTGGTTTGTAAGACGTCTTCAGGGTTTTAATCTCTAGTAATAAATCTAAATAATGAGCTCATTACTAGTAAGCTGTGAGAAGATGTCAAATTTTACATTTGAAATATCAGAGTATGGTTTGACAAGGTGGCTAGGGATAAATTAACAGTTTATCACTGTTGAAATCTGTCTCCCTCCCTTCCCCTGCTTCTGCTTGTCTGCTTTTGCTGCTTGTTTGAACATGTTCAGATACCTGTCTGGTCTCACTTCAGATGACTGGGGCTTCTAACCCAGTGGATGAAGATAATTTAATTTTTTTCCTGTTCTTTGTTTTTTTGGTTTTTTATTTTCTGGTTAGCAAATCCGAGCAGTTTACCTCCCAATTAGATGTGTGCCAAAATGTGCTGGAAGTCTGGCCAGTGGGGAGGGAGCAGGGGAGACAGGTGGAAGAGTTAAGAGAGAACATGAATTGCTCTTCCATCAAGGCAGGGTGCTCATTTGCTTGTGCCACAGTGTAAAACCGTGCCCTAAATTGGTGTTCTGTGGGCAGGAATTACTGCAGTTGCACTTCTGTATGTCTTCAAGAGAGGGAGGCACGCAGAACGGTGGAGATGGGCAAAACATGCTTTCTGTCACAGGGTTCCACTCCTGTCAGCTGGGGTTTTCAGTTTGATCTGCCCTGCCTCTGAATTTCAAATCCAACATACGCAGCATACATCCATAAACAGGCTGTGGAACTCATGAAGAGGAATAGTATCCTTAATTGTGAGGGAATCAGGATTTAAGAGTTATCTTCAGCTGTCTGGCTTGTGGTAAATAAAGTGAGCTTTCTGATAGTTTTTTGTCTATAGTCTGGGAATCATCTGAATGACTCATTGTGCCTATTTGTTTGTTTAATGTATGGGATGCTCTTGGAAAGTTAACAGCAATTGGTATTCAGAGTGAATAACGGCGAGAAGTTAAGCTGTAATCTTTATTGTCTCATTTAAAGCTGTTCTGCATTTCAGTGGTAAAATTCATCTCCTATGGAAAAAGAAATGTTGCCGAGCAGAAGGTTGAAATGGCTTGTAATGGGGTCCCAAGGGAATCAGCACTTGGATGAGGTGTATTCCTGGGAGCCAAGCTCCCTTTGCTGCCTGGACGCAGTGACAGTTGGCCAAGGCCTGAGATTCTCGGCCACTGGAGACAAGTGTCCCCTGGAGGAAGGCAGCATGAATTGAGCTGCTGCTGTTACGGGGTACGATGGCATGTACAATGGAATGTAAATCTTTGTTTTCAGCTGCCGTATGATGCTTGTGTGAGGAAGGTGAAAGTTTCCAAGAGATTTTTTTTCCTCCAAAGAAATATGTGTTAAGAGACATCTCAGGTGCTAGAGAGGCTTGGAGGGTATGCTGGTGGAACCAGAAACCAGACATTCATAGCATGTGTCTCTGGAGATGCTCATGCAAGTGGGCCACTCTCTGTCTACGTTTGGGCAGACTTCCACACAGAGTCTCAAGTGACTGGTAATCTACTATTGAACATAACTTCATATAATCTGCTTTCTGAGAATGAAGTTTGTTTTGGTCAGGCATTCTTGTGGAATAAAACTCATTAATAGCTGTTAGAAGCGTGATCCTTTTGGCAGAAGAAGCTAGGACTCCCATATCTGCTGGCTGAGACAAAAGCATGGATAGGTGGTCAACAGCCAGAAACCTCCCATGTCTGTACCTCTGCAGAGCACATACTGCCCTGACATCTTTCTTTAGCTAAGGGTGAAAAGTAACTTAACTCCAAGGAGGAGGTGAAAACCAATGCAACTGTTTTCTTCATGGCATGAAAAATGCTCAGCTATAATATATGCGTGTGCAACTTTCTGCTGGGCTTTGTGTCCAATGGTGGTGGCAGTGAGTGCCTGTGTTTCTTGCCATCTGAGAACGTGTCAAGGGAAAAAATGAACAGGAAACCTCCTCTGTTAAGAGGGAGGGGAAAAAAAAAAAGAAGAAAGAAAAAGAAAAAAAAGGTATCTGTTACATTCCAAAATCACTCATAATAATGAAGTTCACATCAGATAAATTGCTAGAGTCAGAATGGACAAACATCTGGTTTATTCATCCCTAGCTATACTAACAAAAAAATATGATATCCTGTTAGATAAATCACTGATCATCCCAGTTTATCTTGGCGGTTGTGCACGTTGGTATTTTTCACTTAAACAAGAACATATCAGTACTTTACAGCTAGCATGCCTCTGGCTCCAGGTTCACAGTTCATGTGCTTCTGTGACTTTGAACTCTTCTTTTCCTGAGTTTACCAGCCGACAGCTGCACCAGAACAGATATGTTTACATGCAGGGAGTAAATGGCAGCTTGCAGCTCAGAGTTTCCATTTCCTTTTACATTGTTCAGGAATCCAAGCTCACAATTTGTGTCCTAAAGCTTCACCTCATGTGTATGCATCTGTCCGGGCCCTTTAAAGTACAAATATTTTATTTTGACATTGATTTGTTGATAGAAGGGGCTGAGCAGGGAGAAGCTACTTTCACTAGAAATTGCCCCCAGTTTACATGAAGTTCAATTGTGGGTGAAATATCTTTTAAAAAAAAAAATCTAAACATCGCTTTCTGTAAGGCTTTTAAGCAGTATGCAAATGTGAGGCTAATGTGGAACCACTTAATGGAGCTATAGCATGATAGATGTATATTTAGGCAGAGAAAAATTACATTTTGTATTAAGCATGACGATGAAATCTGATTAGCTGCTTAAACCATGACACTGACTGCCTAAGCTATTGTCATGCATAGGTGATAAAATATTCCCAGATGTGCTTGGCAAGGCAGTAATTCCATGAAGAGGTTATGGTAATTATAAGCAAGAAACAAAGCCATCAGAGGGATTTGTTCATTTGCCTGAACCCTGAAGTGGAATTAGAGACTTCAATGCAGAGTATTAATTGTTCTGACTTTATACCACCCGACGGACTTCTCATCATCACTTATTCCACATTTATGAGCTTTTCCTTCCCTTTTTGTACCTGATTTAGATATTTTTGGTGCTTGCTCTGAATGAAAACTACAGTTTGTTGGTTATTTTGGTAGCTGAACTGAGTGAAGTAAATGTTATGTAAGTGACCTGTAGAAAGACCTATAGTAATTGTGTGTTGTGTTTTGCCTACTGTTGTTTCAAAACAAGAATCTCCAGTTACCCTGATGTGCTAGAATAAGCCTAGCTTTTGGTCACCTTTACATGCATCTTTTATGAGAAGAAATTATTTGAACTTATTGGGGCATTTTGGTACAATTTACTTCTCATATATGTCTGTATTAATTGCTAGATTCGACCCATGACCCACTATGAAAAGTAATGTAATGGTAGTGCACTGCTGGTATATAAAATTTTAATTTTCAATCTTCATTCTAATATTCCTTACAATACTTTGGCTATAAAATCAAAGCATAAAATCAAACAACAGAGTGTTTGTTGAATTAGGTTTTGCATTTTATATGACCATGCAGTGAGAGTCCAGGGAGCTGTATTCGCTGAAAATTATACCCAGAAAATAATCTTTTAGCCCTTGTCCGGATCATTGTCCAGTCTTGTCAGTGCAAGAAGGGGATCCGGAATGCAAATCAAGACCTGGGGCTCTAAAATCATTGATCCAGGTCACCACGTGTCGTCGTGGGGTTGTGTTCTCAGGCTGGAAGTGTAAATACCTGTATGGTTCCTGTGAGCTTGCTGAGGGCAAATAATTTATGTCTTGACTTCCATTAGAGCTGCTGTGTCTGTGGCCTGGAAATCAAAGCAAACCGTTAACAAGGTGCCAGCATTATCCTGTCTCTTACAAATCCCCTACCTTCTTGCAGGGCAGCAGCCCGGGTAGAACAGGCTCAAGGGGCTGGGAAATGGCCACTTGGCAGTGGACAGGATGAAGAGGCTTTCAGGGAGGCAACCTGAAGCTGGACAAAGACTCTATGTAAGCACGCAGAAGTGGCTGCATCACCAGCTTTCCTTCAGTTGAGGTACAGCAGCAGACCATGTCTGCTTAGGTAGATGTTTGTTCCCTAAATTTTCCTCAGTTCACCTGTTGACAAGCCATGTATGAGAAATGATAACCCAAATCAGTGAACCTGCATATTCCTTTATATTTCTCTTGTTACATTTAAAGCAATTAACTGTTTTATCTCATAATATCTAAATATAGACTAGCTTGAAATTTCCCATTGAAAGGCTGTATTTGTTTTGCATTGACGCTTTCATTTGAAAGCAGGAAACAATCTGAAAGTAATTGCATTAAGTATTTCAGCACAAAGATTTTAAAATATAATAGCTTGGCATATTACTCTAGCTCCTCGCTATTCCTCAGAGGAAATAAAATGGAGTTTGCAACTTTAATCCAGGCAGCTTTTCTACTACATCCTGTTTCCTTCCGCACACTGGAGAAAGCACTGAGGTCCCTCTCCCTTTCCTCGGCTTCTGATGAAGGAATCCTGTTTTCCCTGTCATGGTGCCCACCCTGGGTGAACACTGGTATTCTGTTAGCTTTTCAAACATCAGTAGAGGACTTGGGTTGTTCAGGAAAATGTGCATGTCGCCCTCCATGTCAAAGGAAATCACTACAAAGAATAGAGGAATATGCACAGCTCCCCAGATACGTGCCCCTGTGCAGCTTTCCTGGGCATTTGCCCTGGCTGCTTGGGCTGCCTGAAGGGTGTCGAGCACCTCCTGGAGAGCCCTGAAGGGCTGTGTGTGCAGTTGCTGTGCTGGCTGGGAGGCTGAAATCTCTGCTTTTCTTTTACTGAAAGGTAGACTTGCAATCCTCTTTTCTCTAAGGAAAAGCGACCCTTGAAAAGGCTTGGCATGAAGAGGATTAACTCCCTGGAAACTCTGTTTGGAAATGTTGGGAGGCTGCTATGTGTATATGCTGGCAATCTCCATAAGAGACAAATTATTTTCCCACCCTCTCAAGTACTTGGTAGTTTATCTGTTGTTTATATTAAAGATTGATCACAGTCATATATTCCTGACTCAGAGTTGTCATTAATCACACTCTGCCACATAGGAGACTGGAAAAGAAGAATGGGGTTTACTGGAAAGTAGGCATGTGATCCCTGGCTCTGCTTTTAAATANCATGGGCTATTGAGAAAAAAATATAATATACTTGTTACAGTAATTTTGGGGAATGTTAATCATGACACTTGCCACGTTACTACTATTTCAAGAGGTCTCTGCTCCCGCCCAGCATGCCCACCCCCTTGTTTGCTAGCTCTTGCTTCCTCCCCCAGCCCCAGCAGCTATTTCCTCCCTCTGAGCAGAGCCATGCAGGCAATTGTTTCAGCCTGTGCCAAACGAAGGGGTGGAAAAGGACCAGTGGGGTGAGGACAAATGCACAAAGGCTGGGACTTCCTAAAGCGCATCGGCTGCCAACAGAAAGATGCTTTCTCCCACAGCAGCAGAGCTGATCTGCATCTCCTCCTCCTTGACCCTGCTGAAGGTTTCCAGCCCTGAAACGTTCAGTCAGTTGTTTGTGGTCCTCTTCTAAGCATGAGGGTCAAAACTGCTGGCAGGTTTTTGCAAGCTAATTGTGGTTACAGGGACACATTACCAGCCCTGCTTGGAGTCAGGTCCAGGAGCCTCTGGAGCAAGCTGTTCTCCCACCCTGGCTTCCCATCACATCTTCCGGAGGCACACATTGATCCCAACTCTTCGGTGTGTTCTGGTGGGAAACAGTTACATTGGCAAATTTTCAACCAACAGGAGATTTAAGCCCTTGAATTTTTGAATTGCTATATGCTTGTATTTGCCCAATAAAAAGAAATTATTTGGAATTTAAGAGAGACAATTGAAATAATTTATATTTGACAAATCAGAGCAAACCAGCTCTGAAGAGACTGACATCATTTAATACAGACTATCTACTCTTTAATTTATAGCTCTCCTAGGAATACTTTTCCTGGCATAACCTAATTCTGCACAGATTTTCTTCCTGAGTTATGTTACATTAATGTCTGAGTTTGGTTCTAAGTTCCCTTATAGAATTCATTCGTCCACACTATCTGTAACACTGAGACATGACTGTAAATGCTGGCTTGTAGTTATAATTAAGTATCTGCTCCACAAAAGCAAGGGATGACCAGAAGCTCTGAAAACCATTAATTATGATAAAAGCACATTTTCAGTGAAATAAAAGGGAGGAGAAATAATGTAGAGAATTTTTAGATCTGTAAGAATTTTAAACATTTTAAATAAATATAATTCCATAGAAATAGTTATTTTAGAGGATGAGATGTTTTTAAACGACTTTGATTCCAACTAATTTGGATTGCTTGGGGTTTTTTTTCCCATGTGACTACTTTTGATGACATGTTGTACATATCAAGAGTAAGATAATTTATTTCTGTGTTGGGAATATTTTTTTAATCAGACTCAGTAATGTAAATAGACCTCTATTTGAAAGTTCATTCAAAACCGCGTACTGGTGTATATTTAAGTGCACTGTATGCTAAAGTAGAAATATCCCCCAGTGTTTAACCGAAAGCATGTTTTATGTGTGGTTTTGTTTTGTTTTTTTAATGTTTAACAGTGACTGAAGCTGGCTTTGGTGCTGACATCGGGATGGAGAAATTCTTCAACATCAAATGCAGAGCCTCTGGCTTGGTTCCCAGTGTGGTTGTACTTGTTGCTACAGTGAGGGCTTTGAAGATGCATGGAGGTGGGCCAAATGTAAGTTTTTGCACCTTTCTTGGAAAATAAAATTGTTGCTAATATTTGAAATAAGTAAAATATCTTAGTTTAAGATATATTGGGGGTAGCTTATGGAGTAGTATTTAGGTGTCCCTCCTGAGCTACCTCATTTATACAGCTGTTGCTCCAGAGAGGAGAGGGATAAGAGAGGTCTGAAGAAGTACTAAATCTTGTTGAGGTAGGAGAGTTTGTTTGGATGAAAATAAAACAAAACCTATACATACATATATATATATTATTTTTTTTTCTTTTTCCTGCCTTTCAAAATAACGTTTGTAAGTGCACTGAAGTAGTTGCAGGCTGAGGAGGAACGAAAAGGGGTTGCAGTACGTGAGCAGCAGTGGGGAACATTATTAGTGAAGGTTTTAAGATTTCTTTCACTGCAATATTGGGAACCCCTTCTGTCCTTTTAATCTGCTCAGGTTAATTCCCTCAGGGATGCTAAGGTAACTGATAAAATTGTGCAAGTGTTTTGCCAGTGTACCAAAACTTACTGATGTATCATTTTTTGCTATTTAAGCCACGAAGAGACATGTACAGATTACTGATTGTAGTAGTCCTCCTCAGTCACACAATCAGATCGGGCTCTGCTAGCCAAGCATACAGACACTTGACTCCTAGAAAGACTTTCATCTGTTGAGCAGCCTGCAAGTGAGGGATGCTGCCCGGGAAATAGTCTCACTGGGTGAAAATACCAGAGCAGTTTCCACAGCCACAAAATTTTGGAATGCATGGTCTCCCTCACAGGTGATCATCTCTTAGAGCTAAAGCTGAGGTGTCCTTTTTCAGTCTTTCAAATTGGCATAATTGTGTAACTTCCTATCATTTTAGTCCCCTTCTAATACAAGTTTTCTTTATTTTTAATGATATTCCTTCATGCATATCATGGCAGGTATATTTTCATGTGTGTTATTCAATCTAGCAACAATAGGTCTTAAATATGTCTCAATAACTGTCTGTATTTCTGTCTGATCTGTGCCTTTAGAAGTATAAAGCTTTAACTTATTTACGTAGTGCATCATAGAGGCATGTAGAGTACCAGTTACTTTTACTGGGAGGTTAACTATAAAATGGACCAAGACCAATGCTTGAGACAAAAGTGACTAAGTCCAGTGCCTGGGATAGACATATGCAGTCCTTGAAGACTCAATATAGTATCCTAGTCATACTCTTCCTTTGTGTACCTTTGTGCTTTCCAGTGAAGTAAATTACTCGCACGCAGTTCCTTGCCAGGGGCAGTAATTACAGGACGCCCAAAGATTATGTTCCTTTTCTGGTCATCTCTGTCACTGTTACTCCTTCAGCTGCTGGAGGATGCTATCCATTGTCTTTGCACTGCTGGTGTGTTGTGAAGCATGTAGAATGGAATCCAATTTACCTCATCTCTAATAAATCTTTTACATCTGGTTGCTGAGTCACTATCTGTATCTTGCTACCCAAATACAATAGAAAGTGTTGCTATTCTCCATGTACCGGCGTAACTTGGAATAAAAGAGAAGCAGCTATGATGTTGCGTGCAATGTGTGTGCTGACTGGCAGTACAGAAAGTAAGCAAAAGTGTATTTCTGACCATTTAGTATTATGACAAGTGTCAATCTGCGATGACTTTGTGTATTATTCCAGGTAACTGCTGGTGCCCCCTTGAAGAAAGAATACACAGAAGAGGTAAGAGAAATTATATATTATAAAACTTCAGGAGAAGTTTTTGTTTAAAGGGACAAATTGCTGTGTTATATGAAGAATCAGAACTCCTCATTCCTCTAGCTGGGTAGTGTGCAGCCTCAGGCTTAACAATAGCATGCTCTAACACTGATATTCAGTGAACACCTTTAGCAGGCATGACCAACAAGTAAAGTCATCTCATCTTCCCCCAGCCACTTGGTGTTATCCCTCTTGTGTGTGCTATGAGTGTGACTGCATGGTAGATTGTACTTAGGAACTGAGCTAGCTGAAAAATAACATTTTGTTCAGTGATTTTTCCGCTAAGTTTTCAGACTGATAAGCTCTTCGTTCCAGTCCATCATATAGGCATTTGTGGCAGCACAAGAGCAGAGTGGTGCAGGGTTCAAAGATGTTCCCTGGAATTAACGATAGCTTAACCTGTTTATTAAACAACACTTAATCTGTGTGTGCTTCACATCTGGCATTGGACGTCACTCTTCAAACAAGAGTGAATTCTACAGGTTTGTTTCCGTTGTCTCTTTGCTGTAGACAGATCCTGGTCTTTCAGTTTTATCAGGCTAAGGATATGTGTGGTTTTGCAATTAAAACAAGACCTACAAAGTGTGACATGAAAGACTAAATAAGGATATCCAGTAATGTGCCTTTATCAGGGATATATATGTATATATAGGTTAGACTTTAGACTATGCATCTAGCACATCTGTATGTCAAACCCCACCCTACTACTGTAGTTTATGAACTTCGCAAACAAGAGACTAACAGCCCTTTCACAGTCATGGCAGGCAACCTGTCATCAGCTGTGCTGTCGTCTTGTGTCCCAGAAAAGAGCAATACATACATGTACAATTTTTTGACACTGCTTAGTTACTAAAATGTGTCTGTTGCTTATTAATTGAAATAAGAATTAATAAGATCAGTGCCAAAATATTTTTTTCTGGAAGCATTTTACTTGTCTGCAGCTGTTATGATCAGCACTGTTTATGTTCGGTTTCATTTATGGAAAATTCTTTGGCTGGAGAAGACTTGATGTATCTTACCCCTTCTATTAATTTTTATTTAATTACACAGAACCTCCAGCTGGTAGCTGATGGCTGCTGTAATCTACAGAAACAGATTCAAATTACTCAACTCTTTGGAGTTCCTGTTGTGGTTGCTCTAAATGTCTTCAAGTAAGTCTGTTCTTTCATTACTCTTGTGAGTAAATCCACGGTTCAAATTTCACACTTTTCTTGTTTTTTACATTAATCAGTTTTGGCATGAAGAAACGAAGCTGTTATAAATATAAAGACCTTTAAATGCTTAGCTTGTTCTTAAGGTTTTAAAACCACCAAAATTGTAGATACTGCTGTGGAAATATCAATCTTCTATGTTTAATTAATGTAGCAATTACAAAAAAAGTGCTCTTGAAACATGTGAATCCATATGTGTTTCTATATAGACTTGCCTTATAACTGCTGATCGTAGACTAAGGCTAAGGATATAAAATTATAAAGGAGAACTAATTAAACAAAATAATGAGATGGAACTGTTTGGTTGGCAGAACTGACTCTCCTGCTGAGGTTGATCTGGTGTGTGAGATTGCAAAGCGATCCGGAGCATTTGATGCTGTACCCTGCAATCACTGGTCGGCTGGTGGTAGAGGAGCAGTAAAATTAGCTCAGGCTGTGGAAAAGGCAGCCAATCAGAAAAACAGTTTCAAATATCTCTATAACTTGGAGGTAAGATTTTTTTTCCTGTTTTTTTTTTTTTTTTTTAATGAAAGCGTGCTTGCATCAGTGTTGGATTTAAAACAAAAAGAACATTGCAACAAAATCTATCTAACATAGTTGGGAAGGGAATTGACTTGGCTTAAAATCACAAAAGCTGTAGAGAATAAACAATCTGTGGCTTGTCTAATGAATGCAGCAGGATACTTGCTGGTAATGCTCATTATTTAGTGCAGTGCATTAAATGATGTTCCTTGATACTTGTTTAACACAAAAGTGTGCGTGGAACATTCGCAAATTATTGTGGGAGACTTCTCCACAAAGATCTCAAGGTCCTAAATTGTTGTCTATCACAGTCATGAGTATTGCACCAAATTGTGGC
This sequence comes from Nycticryphes semicollaris, assembly GCA_013400055.1. NCBI lineage: Eukaryota > Metazoa > Chordata > Aves > Charadriiformes > Rostratulidae > Nycticryphes > Nycticryphes semicollaris. The sequence goes on from VXBJ01001907.1 coordinate 305,352, forward strand.
TACCTGGAGCGTTTACTCCCTGCATGAGAAGGATATTAGAGGTATCCTCATGGAGCACCTCTGTCCAGCCAGACAAGTCACCACAGAGAGAAAGCCTTGCCTCTACCAGCGCCCATGTCCATGCCTGCAGCCCTCAGGTGAACACGAAGAGCACGGGTGGCCCAGTTCTCTTCCTTCCCTCCTGCTGATCTGGATTGGAGTCTGCTAGTACAATATGGCACACATGATATATGGGTCACTACTGCTGTTGGCCTTACCCTCAGTCTATGCAGGAGCAGCCCCTAGCACCCCTGCCCTGCTTCAGTTGTTGGCACCAGGGTCTGTGAGCCCCTGAAGTTCAGGGCTCGCTCCAGCTGCTTACACCCAGACCTTTCCTCCTGCTCTCTCGTGTTCATACATACACATCTAGAGCAGACTACAGAAAGTAGTCAGAAATCAGATTTAATGACAGAGGACAGACTGTGGTGCTCAAGCACAGAGCTCAGTCAGACAAGCTGCTGACCAGCCCCTTTTTCCCCATTTCCCTTTATATTTTCCCTGTACTTCTTCCTCTCCAATCTACCTTGATTACTCCCTTTCCCCATCTTCAGTCCTCCCACTAAACATTTCCTAACAGTCTTTACGTGTTCCCACAATCCCCTTCATAAGTTCCCTCAGTTGTACACAGACCCAAAACGCTGCTCTTCCTATGTCCCACAAAGAGTCCCTGTTCTGCTGTAGGTAATCACAATCTTTTGGTTTTGAAGCTTTCTGATGAAAGTTTCCCCACTGACTCACCTCAGTGCATCTCAAACAGAGGACAATGGTCTCATCCTTCCCCTTGGATGGTCTTAGGAAACGGCCAACTCAGTAGGCTTTCATTTTACGCTAAAAAAAAATGATTAGGTTTTTCTGCTGATTACATTACTAGGGTTCCCCCACCTATCATTGTTCCTCTGATCCTTGCTTGGGCTTTCTGTTTAATTTGCTTAGCTTTTAGTTGGTCTGATAACCTCACAAAGGATAGTGTGGTCCAAGGTTCAATCTTCTGCCTGCCAGAGATAGCGACTCTTTTTCCATGTCTTGGAGACTTTATTATTGCAGTCGTCTGCAAGGTAACATCGCAGCATGGTGAGCTGTCACGAGGAGCAGCTTGCAAGGAAGGGCTGCTTGGGCGGCTGCTGGAATTACCACCATGGAGGCAGGATATTTGGAAGGACGTATTGCCGGGAAGGTTATACAAACGATTTCTCAGGACCTTCCTCACTATCCAAATGTGGGTGGGTTAAAATTTGGGCAGCAAAATAGACTTCTCTGGCACCAAGGAAGCCCTTGTCAAATTTCAGATCCTGTGCCCCAGCGCTACTTAAGTTTCTTCGGAAAATGTTTGAATGCTTTTTTTTAACAGCAGAACCTCAGCTTCACTCTTTTAAATGGCTGAAAGTTCCTGTTTTGATTCTTCTCGCCAGGATAAAGTTCAGCCTGAGGTAGATATGCCCTACTGTTGCCTTTCATTTTCTCTCCTCCCTGATACGTACCTCATATCTGTTGTGCCCATTTTATGTCTTCTTTCCACCTCCCTCTCTGTTTTCCCAAATGCCAGTAATTCAGCCAGCTCCTATTAGTATTAACCACTGCCTTCACAGACTTGATGGAAATACCTTGGGATTATAAGTGCTGTGGCATCTATTCAGGGTGTTTTGCCCATGGAACATTTTCGCAGCCAAAAAATGGACAACATATATGTCTCTAATGAGATGCTCTGGAAACTGAGGATATCATTTTTTGGGGTTTGCATAATAAAATGGAGGAAAAAATTCTTTCAGAAATACATGTAATAGTTTTCCCCATAGGACACTTGTGTTACAGAGATAGCACACCAGCATTTGATAAGTCCCATATTTAAGTTCTGATGTTACTGCATTCAGTGTAGCATACAATCTTGTGGTATGGATGAGTAGAAAGGATTGGTAGAGGTGGATTCTGCCTTTATGAAGGAAGAAAATTTGAGGGTTGATGTCTAATGGCTTTCCCAGACACATCTTTTCAAGCCACATGATCTTAAGCACAAAGAGAGTGAATCACATCTTTACATCAATTTAACATCCCATAAGTTAACACAGGTATTATAAGCCTCAAAAATATGTTGAAGGGATTTTATAAAAACATACAAAGCTTTTTAAATACCATAAAAAAGTTAATTCAGGCAAACAAAAACAACGAAGTTCAGGCTTTTGTTTCATTCTAGCTATGCAAAGGATGGGGGACTGAAGCAGTTGGAAGTAGAAGAGTGAAACAGCAGTGCTGTCACTTGGATAGTGTGGTAGGTCATTTGGTTGCTGGGCTCACAGAAATTGATGGAGGAAAGCCACCTCTTCCAAATGAGCCTGCCTAGATATTAATCAAGAGTGTAATGGGATTTTTTTGATGTAGCCATGTTGAGGGTCAAGGTTTGCTGTTCGAATGGTACCCATGTCAGAAAATTAAGGAGGTGAAGAGGTGGTAAGATGGGGTTTAGATGGATGATTTCCCTCCATCGTTGTGCCTAGAACGGATGTAAGTTGAAAGGATGTAGTTCTATCCCATGTCCTAGTGACAGTGACTGCCAGATTTGTCCAGTTACTTGAATACTATTAAGTCCTGGTTGCCTCAAGTTTGACACGGTTTGCTGTGGTGTTGTGGGTTCTTTTCTTTCCTTTCCTCTTTGGAACATTGAAGGGGGGAATATTCTGCATAAAACCACTATTACTTTGTTCATATTTCTGTCTTTATGATATTACCCTACTCTTTAGTCCATGTCTCAATTTAGTCGTTTGATGTGTATGCATTGTTCTTTCCTCAGTCTGCATAACTATATCAGAATTTACTTCCAAAACTGGCTATAATTAGAACAACTTCCAAGACCACTGTAGCCATAATAGATTAATTCAACATTTTTATGTTTTGTTAGAAAGCATTACCCTGAGGATTTAAAACAAAACTCAACCCCCCTATATGTAAACGGTGTTTGATCCCTTTTTTGCTAGTTAGAATAAAATTTGCAGCAAACTAGATTATTAATATACATTCAGGCATCTAATTACAGGATAGTCTAGGTCAACTGAGCTCTCTCTGGGTTTTTTCCAAACGGCATGCATCTCTGTAATGCTTTATGTAATACCCAAATGTATACCTGGAAACAAAGAGTTCCTTGAAAGGTGTTTACAAATGTGTATAATGTGAGAAGAACAAGGAGGTCTTTTTCTAGATCTGTCAAATACTGGTAAAAAGTTGAGATTCAGTGATTATGATTTTTTTCTGAATCCTGAGATGTTTTTATACGTTTATACCATCTTGTCCAGTGAGACCGAAGCATGTGCTGAATGAGCAATTCTTAGACAGTGGACACAACACAGTTATGTCAGTTCAGGACTCAGGCTCAGGTCCTGTTGAGTATCATAGCAAGCTAGTCTGATGAGAAGACTGTGCTGATGTGGTTATATTCCTTGAAGCATCTGATTCAGCCTGTTTAAACTTCTTCAGGCATCTCTACATGACATGGTGTTCTGTAGTCGCACTTTTAGGTTGATTTTCAGGTTCTTTTATTTTATATTCAAGGCCAGTCTGGATGGGGCTTTATGTGGTAGTGGGAGGTGTCCCTGCCCATAGCAGGGGGGTTGGAACTCGATGATCTTTAAGGTCCCGTCCAACCCTAACCATTCTATGATTTCTCTAAGCCGGGAACCTTTTGATTTTATCCTATTAGCAGATGGTTGTACTTTTTAAAATTTTTTTTAATACTTCTTGATTCTAGCAAGTGCTTGTTTGACATTTGGTATTAAATAAACATGTACTTTTCAAAACTTTAAACGAGAAGAAAATACGCTTCAAGCATATTTTAAGAGCAGTGCGTAGAATAGCTGCATATATGATTGTGGGAGTGTATATGTGTGCTAGTGCCTTTTCATGGATTAAGTACAGGAAATGACCTTGTGGCAGGTAACCCCCAGCAGCATTGTCACTTCAAAAGTGTAAGAAAAGGACATAAACAGATACAGCACACCATGAAATGCTTACAGTATTAGGAATTGCATGGAACGAGGGCAGGGGGAGGGATGTGTCAGGAGCAAGGATGAGTTTTTATATGACAGGCTCCAGAGTTTATAACCTAGTTTAGAAGATTATTGGCAGTAGTGGTAGTAAATACTATAGTAGTGTATGGGTTTAATATGGATTTTTGCCCCCACTGCACACTAACCTCTCTTATTTAACTGTTGAATTGGTTTCTTGCTGAGTATTTCTCTTTAGTGTTTGGAGGATGGGTTTTAAAGGCCTCCTGAACGCCCTAAGAAATAATCTATGCTTTTTTTTTTTTTTAATATATATTCTTGCTACATATGGAAAATATCAAAATATCAGCTCTCTTATCACTGTTGACTTCCTTTCTGGGTTCACTTTTCCTGAAGTATGGGTCTTTAAGTTGCAGCAGAAAGCTATTACTCAAAATAAAGTTGACTGACCCATTAAAAGTGAGTTTAGATAACTAGGGGGAGGATAGGAGAGAATGGAAACATATATATCCCATTCCCAAATTTCTCTGGCTTCAGTGCCTATTGTTGGCAGGGAGGGAAGCTATATTCCCCACTAATGCATGCCTGTTGGGTAACCTGCCTTCTTTCACCATCCTGGTCTCCTCTATTCTCATGTGATGAACTCAACCTTGACTTCGAGCAGCCCTCCTCAACCGGAGGGAGGAAACATAGGCCTGCATGAAGGCAGGCACCAGGTTTTTTTTAAGAGGTGCATTGCCCCTTCCTTCAAGACAGCTGGAGCACAATGGGCTGACACTCCAGGAGATAGAAGAGGAGAAGGACAGGCATGAAGCAGGATCAGCATATCTGGCCTGTCAGCAAGTTGACATTGTCCCCTGAAAAGACTGATATGGCAGCCTGACAGATACGATTGAAGAGCCTCGGATCACCTGATTTATGCTGCATTGGCAAACTAAATTGAAGAGTGTAAAGTTCACAAAAGTGAGAGAGGAGAAGGGGTTGTTCCAGTCTTCCAACTTTGACAGATGACACATATTTTTGCCAGTCCTCTGCGTTTAGGTAATATCATGACAAATGAAAACATTTCCAGGTTGTATCATGGAAGTTGATTACATTTTGGCTGAGTGTGGTGAAATGCCTGGCCAACCTGCAGAACATAGCAGAGCTTTCTCAGCTTGGGGCCATCCACTGGGGTTGAGTAGCAGCACTTCTCAAGGAGGCATTCAAGCAGAGAGGCATTCAGCACTGGTATTTTTGTTACCCTCCTGGGAGCATAATAACAACTTGGGCTAATCTGGAGCATCTGAGCCTACACGTTTGGCTGCCCCTGTCTCTGTTGTGCTGTGGCAGTATGGTGTGGGCTGCCACTTGACTCATTTCTTCCAGGCTTAGCTTAGCTGTCAGACATGATGGGTCACTCAGAGGGGTCTAAGGGTAGCACCAAAACAGAGAAAATTGTGCTGGCAGCAGTTCTCTGTCTTAACTTCTCTTCCATCCACTGGCCATGGTCTCCGGTAACAAGCATGAGCTGTGAGTAATGAAGGAGGAAAAAGACCAGTCAGTAGATGAGAGGCTCCTTGATGCATGTACTAGGAGAAGGGGAGTGGCTTGAAAGGGGAGACAGAGGCAAGAAGGGCTCATGGGGCCTGAGTTTGGGGATGCTGACCTCCAGGGGAATGACCTACGGCAGAGTGTTTCTCTTCAAGGGTGAACTATTCATGCCTTCAATCCCAGTGTGATTGAACTGGGGGAGGAGGGGATGTCAGGGGTATTTTCTGTTTCCTCCACTAATGCCATGAAGCTGCTAAGCCGTGAAAGCCATCCATCGTGTGTCTGCTGTCAAATCAGCCCAACATACTTCTGTTCTTTTGCTTAGGAGGCAAATGACTTCTGTGTTGTTCTTTTTCCAGCATAGAGTACAGTCATGTGTGGACCCAATGGAAGGTCCTTAAGCACTACTGGAGTAGGAATAAATAAAATTATATATGCTTCTGACTGAAACTTTTTCTAATAAATGATGGGAATAATTTCTCAACTTGAAATACAGGCTGTTCTGCCCTCCAGGGTACGGTAGTCTTTAAACTATTTCCCCCCCCACCATATTGCTAGTAAGCCAGCTAGCAGTGAAGCCGCATTAAAGTGGAATTCCACACAGGGTTGTACCAGCCTCTCCTCCAACTCCCATCAAAGAGATTTTGGTGGAGTTTGGACACTTACTTCATTGAATTGGGTGTTCTAGGGTTGGAAGTTATCTTTCTTCCACTCCATCTCTTTTTGTGGATGTAGGCTCTTTGACGGCACTGCACTTTTATGTTTGTTTTCATTATTTTCCTATTCTTTGCATGAAGCAATTTTCTTGGTCACAGCTGGGGTTTCAAAGTTGGGGAAATGGAAAATAAATCTCTAAGGCCACAGGTTTAGGTGTTGATTCACAAACTGTTTAACTTGACTGAATATGCTTTTCCACAAATTAAAAAACAAACCAGTCCTGTGCCAACAAAGGAAGAGGAGTGCTAAAGACTTGGGAATCCTTTTGTCAGCCACAGATCTTTTGGAACCAGAAAGCAAAGCTACTTTAATAAATGTGGTTTTATTTTATCCAGGGGAAAAGCTGGAAGTAGGAGTTCAAATGTGCAGAGTCAGCTATTGTTTAGGCACTGCACTGTGTCACCCCACGCAGCACCTTCAGCCATACTCCCATCATATGTTTTCATTTGGCAACCTTCCCGAGAAGAGGAATGAGTGATGTCTGCATGCTGTTTCACTTAGCCAACCAGCCATTCTTTATTAGTGCTTTCAGTGAATGCATAAGTTAAAATGAAGAGGAGAAAAAAAAAAAAAAGAAAAGCCACAGCTTTAAATTTTGAACTATTTTAAGAATTTCTGTTAAAACATAAGCAGCTTAGCAACAAGAAACACAGATGTTAGTGACCTCATAATTAAACTGTAGATCTCATAATTAAACCTAGGCAGTGAAACTAAAGTTTGCGTTTAAAGAAGTTGAAGTATTACATGTGTAAGTTACAAGTCAATAGTGCTTTTGTATTTTCTCTGGTTAAACACATTATTTTCCAGCAGAATCCTAAGTTTTCTCAGAGAATAAAGTACTTTTAAATATTTATGTTGTAAAACTATGAAGAGATCCTTTCAGACAGTGCTGCATTGATGGGCATTCACTTAAGGTATTCAATTTAAGCTAGATAACACCAGTGCTTCTCATAGTAATGTGGAATGAAGTATGACTATGGACTTGCTGCTGTTGACTCTGGCTTTTTGGAGACGTTTTCTGTTGGACTCTGGTTTGGTGAGGAAGTCAGGGGGAATTTTTAAAAGCAGGAAGGAAAGGAACGGGGGTTGTTTTCAGCAGTCCCAGGGATTGATTGGCTAAAGGGGGTTTAAAAGATTAACTCCTTTCTCCGGTGGCAAAAGAGCTTAAGGTCAGGTGTCCAGAGTAGGATGCAAAAGGTGGGAATCCTAAGCACAATCCCAAGCCAGGTCCCTGGTAATATGCATGTTTCATTTCACATGATACTGACTTTTGGCAACAAGACTGATTTTAGGTATCCCAGCTCAAGATGTATGTCCCTGCGCCAACTCACTGTTTCTGCCAGTACATTTCACAGAATCACAGAATGATATGGGGTTGGAAGGGACCTCTGAAGGTCATCTAGTCCAACCACCCTGCTAAATCAGGGCCTCCTAGGGTTGGTAGCACAGGACCTTGTCCAGGCAGTTTTTGAACGTCTCCAGAGACGGAGACTCTACCACCTCCCTGGGCAGCCAGTTCCAGTGTTCTGCCACCCTCAAAGTGAAGAAGTTCCTCCTCATGTTTAGGTGGAACTTCTTATGTACAAATTCATGCCCGTTTCCTCTTGTCCTCTCACCAGGCACCACTGAAAAAAGACTGGCCCCTTCGTCGTGACACCCACCCTTTAAGTATTTATAGGCGTACATTTCAGTGATCAGATTTGACCAGGCTGAGCAATTCTTTCTGTAGTGATGGTATTTAAGCTATCTCTGTCTCTCCACTTATACTGGGTTTGCCTTTATGGTAAACTGGATGTGTGAACTGATGTGATTTAAAATAGCCTTTTTTTTCCCCCATGGTTATGTTTTAGCCTGGATCGCTTTCTCCGGTATGTGCAGCTGCACAAACAGCAGTATTGTGCTCTCAGTTGCACTGACACATGGGTGAGTGTGAGCAGCAGAGGAAGGGAGGATCATAGAATAGTTTGGGTTGTCCTTTAAATGTCATCTAGTTCAGCACCCTTGCAGTAAGCAGGGACATCTTCAGCTAGATCAGGTTGCTCAGAGCCCCATCCAATGGGATCTTGAATGTTTCCAGGTATGGAGCATCTACCACCTCTGTAGGCAACCTCTGCCAGTTTTTCATCACCCGCATTGTAAAAATTTCTTCCTTATATCTAGTCTAAATCTACCCTCTTCTTGTTTAAAACCATTACCCCTTGTTGCATTGCAACAGGCCCTGCTAAAAATTTTCCCTATCTTTCCTGTAGCCCCCCCTTTAGGTACTGGAGTGCTGCTGTAAGGCTGCTCCCAGAGCCTCCTCTTCTGGCCAAAGAACCCCAACTCCCTCAGCCTGTCCTCAAAGGAGAGGTGCTCCAGCCCTCGGATCATTTTTGTGGCCCTCTGGAACTGCTCCAACAGATGTGGAGCTGCTCCATGTCTTTCCTGTGCTGAGGGCTCCAGAGCTGATGCAGTACTCCAGGTGGGGCCTCCCAAGAGCAGAGTAGAGGGGCAGAATCACCCTCCCTCTACCTGCTGGCCACACTTCTTTTGATGCAGCCCAGGATATGGCTGGCTTTCTGGGCTGTGAGCACGTATTGCTGGTTCACAGCCAGCTTTTCATCCACCAGTACCCCCAAATCCTTCTCAGCAGGCCTGCTCTCAATTGCTTCATCCCCCAACCTATATTGATACCAGGAGTTGCCCCAACCCAGGTGCAAGGTGAAAGAGGGTCTGTTGAAGCTGCTCTGCTGTCCATGGAAATCCTTATCATGCCCCACATGGAAGAATGATTATTCGTGGTTTGCTGTTGCAGCTGACAGAAAGAGATGAAGTGTGAAGGAGATGTGAGGAAAGGCTAGCAGAAATGAAACGCTATTAAAACTATGTTTTGGCATAAAAACCTTGCTGTTGATAGTATAGGAAGAAAGAAGATTTTGTAATAAGTAGCACCAATTTGCACTAACATCACATCTTGCAAGAGGGATGGCCTGGAACTAGCAGTATGGCTGGGTGACAATATTGGTGTTATTTCATCTTGGATAGTGAATTCAGCTTTGGGAATGACAGGGTCTCCTGTTTATTGGTGCTGATTTCTTGGTTTAATTGTTCTCTATAAAGTAATGAAATGCACAGCTACACAGATACTGTTTTTGTCAAAGCAGTTTGTGCACTTTTGCTGTAGCACTTGTTATGCTTTAGCCAAGGAGATAATCCTGTTTATGGTGTGGGTGCTTGGCAGCCTCAACAGGCACGTGTGTTTGTGCTTGCCTCAGAAGAAGCATATGGCTTTGGTCGCTCTGAATGCGTGAGTTTTCAGAAATGCACATTGTCTCTGGCAGGGCTGAGGATATCGGTTGCTTCTGAGAGAAACACCAAAGCTACTTGATGCTGCCAGCAGATACTCACCCCGTGTGGCCCTGTAGCACCTTCTCACATTCAGTATAACTTTACATCGAGTATTTGATGCTATCATTTTCTCAAAAATCTAAAGCTGAATATGGAATGAATTCTCTAAAGCTACCATAATTCCTTCAGCATTAGTACTAATAAGTAGTTGAATATCTATAAAAGTCAGGCTTTGTCTAAATCCATTCTATGTCACCTGTTTTCTGCCTACATGTACTTAGTTGCGTAACATTCACAACCTCATGTAAGGGAAATAAGAAGAGGAACAGTTTTTATTGATGATCCTAAATCTTTCATGCATTTGATGCTTTACACGTTTTATAAATATCTTTGTCGCCATGGTTGTCCAGGTAGCAGAGGTGCTGTGGAATCAATTTGCTGTTCATATGGGTGCATCAATTCTCGCCACTTGGATGAGACTTTTCATCCTATTTTTCTTAAAACTGTTTTACTGATGGCCTACAAATAGTTGCATCAGCTTGGAGTGCCACATTGTAGTTTGTGGGTGGGAATAAACAGCTGGATCAGGCTGTTGTAGAAAATTCTCAGAAAAAAATAGCGAGAGATGTGAAAGTACTTATTTTTTCTAAGGGTACTGAGATATGCAGTTTCTGCTGGCCGAGGTGTTTTTTGACCAAGGTGTTTAAGGTAGAAATTAGGTAGCTTACGTTATTTCTTTAGAAGAGTCTGGTATCAGATGGAGCAAAAATCCATCTTAAGATCCCTTAATGATTTAGTCACTTGTGCAATGTGACTCTTTTTCAGCCCATCTGAATTCAGCTAAGCACTTTTCCATGTGAATTAGCACCGTGAAGCATTATTATGTATGGTAGGTGCCTGTGCCCATCAGTGAGAATATTTCCATAGTGAAGTGCTAAATAATCAGCAGTTTTGTTGAAAACCTAAAGCTAAACTTTCCCTTAAAGACCAGATATGAAAAAGCACAAATTGTTCCTACAAGTGTCTTGAAAACACCAAGGCTTCTGCTGTGACATATATGTAGAAAGTCTCTCTTTTCTGTTAAATGCCATTAATGTATTTTCAAGAAAAACTATTTTTTGTTTCTCGTGTAAAGTACTAGGTGGCTTTTCTTTGGAAAACACTTCTTTAAGTTAAATTAAAATGAAGTTTCGTAGCAGTACTACTTGATAACAGAAACACAGGAAACTTTTTAGCTTGAAATGGTGTTACGCTGTGATTCTAAATAAATTATGTACTAAAATTCCCATTAATTACTAGGAAACAGGTGGATCCTTAGCACCATGTAGTGTATTCCTTTCCCTACTCCTCAAGCTTCTGACAGTGTGCATATGGATGGGCTGTGTTAACATGTATAGAGCATCTGTGCCTCCCAGCCAGGACTCATCTGCCTGTGTTGTGAGGTTAAATAGGCACAAACTCTCGTCTGACACTGTGCTCTTTGCCTTACCCATTTCAATGTGCATGCTTTGTAAAAACAAGTGATGGTCTCAGAAAAACACTTCAGTTTGCCACTCACACACCTGCAACCGCTTCCCCACTGGTGGTTCTTCTGAGGTTAAATTTGCAAAATTTGTGGTGTGGGTACTGGCCTGAAAAGTATCTGAAATTCTGGTAATTCTGATTAAAAAAACCTTAAACATAAATCCAGAGGGATGCAATTTGGCTGTTCAGCTCAGGCTCAGTCATGCAAGATATTGAGCACATCCCAGGAGGAGCAGGATGTCACCGCTGTCATTAAAGCAGTCTGCTCTGATGTTAGCCAGAGCCCTGCTGGGTTTCATTTGGAAACTTCAGCTATGGTTGCTGGAAGGGGGCTTTGGGTGTAGTAATTATGCTGCTGTCAAATTAGTTTGAAATATTTTGACACAAATGCAAGTTGAATCTAAGTGAACATCTCCATCTCGATGAATTTGCTGGGGTTTAACCAGAAAGCAGTTAGATTTGGTGTTGGCCTACTGACGATGGGGAGTGGAATTTCTTTGCTGTTGCTGTTAGTCCTTGACTGCAAGAAAATAGCACCCAAAAAGCAAGTTAACCTACACATTTGGCATTTTTTCCATCGTGTTCAAAACTGCCATGGGTATGAACATATATAATCATCCTGGAAGAAGCTTCATGATTGCTATCCATTTCACTGAAGCTTAATGCTGCCAGGAATTATATCCAGGATATTTGCAGTGTATTATCACCAATTCTTATTAGATTATTTTTTTTACTTCTTGGATTCCTGTAAAAAGCCTGAAGTAAGGAGCATGACATCATTTCCTCCTATTAAGGTGCAATATTCATACGGTCAGCACATTCAGAAGGTGTCTCGTGGAACATCTTTAAGCCTCAGTGTGAAATATTGTGTCTGAGGGAAGGATTTTATTTGAGCCGTAGTAGCTTTTAACTACATAACATTTAAGCTATATGAAAGTTTGGCAAGCTTCTTTTCTTGGGATGTCTTGTTACTGGAGTTAATGCAAAGGTAGACTACATTAAATTTAATTTTTCTAAAATTCAATCATAAATACAGGAAAGGTCAGTCTCACAGAAAACCTTCAACTGAATGGTTTTGCAGCAAAACTGTTGCTTCTAGACAGGCATTGCAAAAAAGTGATTCGGTATGAAAATTCCTATAAATGCACCACAATTGTTGCTCACAAACCAATTCCTTGCCTTTGTTGTAATAAAATGAAATAGTTCTATTTTATATTGCTTGAGATTACAAAGTTTTCTTCCTCAAGTGACATATCTTTAGATTTTGTTCAACACCTCTTCCAAATGTGTTGTTAATTAAATATGCTAGACTACAAATTACTGGTGGGGTGTTCCCTGGAGTATTGCACACATCTCGGTTCATCTGTGGTCAGTGCTGAAGTAGCTGAACTGGTGGTACGATCCCTCGTCCTGTTCCTATTGAAAGAAGTCCAAGACGTTGGCTTGTTTAAAATAGGCCACAGGGATCATAATTGCCTTCTCCAAGGTCATTCAAAACAAAAGGAGAGAGAAAGAGGAAAGAGTTGTTTAAATAAACAGAAGTGATGGCACAAAAAGTAAATGCCTGTTTGCTGAAGATCTGTGGAAGGATTTCTAACAGCCTGAATGTGAAAGTCTCCATCTGCCTTCAAATGGAAACCATAAAGGCAGAGCAAGCATTCAGTTTGGGCTGAATAATGAGATGTGGATGATTGTGGAGACTGAGATTGAATTTAGTGACATGATTTCAAAGTATATCCTAGAATGCTTTTTTCTTTTTTTTTTTAAGTGTCCAAAGTGCTTTACAATATCAGTGGTACAATTCAAAATACATAAGTTAGGATAGGAGGTGAGAATAATTTTTTTTAAAAAATACAGTCAAAGGAGCAGTGATGTGTCAGGAATTTTCTGCTACAATTGCTTGCTTCTCAGAGGAACCTTTCCTGGCTGCCTGCTACCTTGCCTTGTCCACTCATTGTATAGGTTATCTTTATTGAGAAATGAAATTAAATATGTGTCTAGTGCTCCCTGTTAAGCCAGTGAAGCTTGCTTCCTTGTACCTGCACTGTGCTTTAGCTCTTGATTCTTAAAACTACATGGCAGTCATTTTCTTCCACCACTTTTAGACAAAAGCAGAAACTGTGCAGCTCCTAAATGACAGAGTTGTTGTAATCCGTGTACCTGTAGCTGTATATCGTATCTATCATCATCCATCCAACTGCCCTTTACATGGTTTAATGCTTTAGCAAGTGTGTTTAACAAGGAGGAATCTAAATGACAGATTCAGATTTCTCACTCAGCAAACAAGATGCCAGTTTCTCTTAGCTAATGTTCACCCTTCTATTATTTCCTTGTCTCTGCAGCTTCCTATTGTTGAAAAAATAAGGATCATTGCTCAGAAGGTGTACGGAGCTCAGGATATAGAGTTGTCTCCTGCTGCACAGTCACAAGTTGATCGTTACACCCGGCAGGTAAGGACACCATTGAATTTACATGATCAAGTACCATCTGGATGAGAGTCTTTGGAAACCTCAGCATGTAAAAGGTTCTCAGATTGGAGTGTTTAGTCAAGCTTTGCTAAAAAGGGGGAGCTTTACCCATGGTGCTAACCTGTGGAGGTCAGCATGGATTGCTTTAGATTAGATGAGGTAGAACAGAATGGTTTTAACCTTGAAAGCTGTCTCCCATAAGATATGTATGGTGTGTGGAATCACTCTGAGATTGGTGATGAAACTGTGCTTTCTGTGCAGAGTGGTAATTTTGGCTTGCTGGCTTAAATGTGACAATTGCACATCTGTAAGAGTAGCAGCTAGTGAACGTGCCTGATTTTAGCACATGAGTGTTCATTTGTACCTGCAAAAAATTCATTTGCAGACACAAAATCACCTATGCACAGCGATACACTTCAATAACACAGCTCCCAGTACTTGTAAAAGCTGTTGTTTTCCTGCTATTCAGATTATTTTCAAGGGGTTATAAATGCTACAAGGTAAAATAGATCACCATTCCTAAAGCACGCAGGAGTGGGCTTTGTTACACTTTGAAAACATGCGGAGAGGCAAATGTATTTTATGTAATGGGACAAGTTCTATGTGGAAGTATGGCTGGAGCTTTTCTGTCAGAAAATAGAAACTATGGACAATAGTCATAGAAAAATCCCTGAGTATACTTTAGCAGCCTGGTCAGCCAGGCAGAAGTGTAGCTGTCTTCTCTATAGTGCAAATCATCTAAGAATTAGTTTGATTTTCTAGATGGAAAGGAAGCTTACTTAGTATACTTGAAGCAAAATAATCCATGTTGTTATCTATTCCTGTTGTGATTCTCTAATCCATTTTTCAGTCGAACCATTAGTATTGTTAGGAAATATTTTCACAATGTCATTAAAGGATTGTCATCTGTGCTGGGCTGTGGAGGCAATTCCCTGGAGTACTGCCTCTCCTCCTGGCTTTGTGAATTGCATCCCTGTTTGTCAAGGAATTGAACAAAAGAGTGGAAGGTGCCTGACTCAAGGTTAATCAATAACCTGGAAGACAAAGAGTGTGAGGAGAGCTGCTAAGGGCTTTCTCTGATTTTATCCTGCTTTTTGAGTAACTACTGCACTGTCATTGGTGAAGTGGGTGCCATCACCTCACACGCTTTTCGTCTTGTTTAAAAATAGGGCAAAGCATCATGAGCTTTTCATTCAATAGCTTAAACATTTCTATTTACCCCCAAGAAGAGGACATTAGTACCCTTAGAGAGTTTTGGACTATGAATCCTGCTCTCAGGTAAGTATCTAACTAGGTCATTAGAGTCCAGAGAGAAGTGCTGTGCTGGAGTTTTACTGAGATGGTGTAGGTTTCATGGTCAGTGTGGTACTGTGCACCCTTTCTGAAAACAGCAGACTCCAGTCACTGTATAGGCAACTTTTGCACCTAACCCTAGATTGAGAGCCCACTCTAGAAGCTGGGTATCACTACAGCCAAGTCTGTGGAGATACAGGCTTGAGCTGAGAGAGAATAGCATTTGAAATACAGTATTCTGTCCATTTCTGAAATATTAGCTGTTAAGAAACCACGGTTTACTGTGCTATATGGATTTTAGGATTTCTAGAATATGCTAGTAACAAGAGTGATATTATGTTCTGTTTTTACTATAATCTTAAAAACATTTTTCTTTTATTTTCTTTCTCTTTTCTGTTAGGGATTTGGAAATCTTCCCATTTGTATGGCAAAAACTCACCTATCCCTTTCCCATCAGCCTGAGAGGAAGGGCGTTCCCACTGGTTTCATTTTGCCAATTAGTGATGTGCGAGCCAGTATTGGAGCTGGTTTCATCTACCCTTTGGTAGGAACGGTGAGTGCAGAGCATTCAACTTGATCACTCCCCTTCCTCTGACCCAGCTTGACAGGGAAGTGCATTTCCTGTTTGCCTCTAAAAATAATGTGTAGAACCAGGTGAGTTCTTGGGTTCTTACAATGATTTTATCCTCACGGTTCTTGTGGCTCTATGTTGATGGGAAGAGAGTTAGGAAAATGCAATATCATGTAAAAGCTTTGACTGCAGGGTCTGAGAGAATGACTCTTGCCACTGTTTCTGTTTCTGATGTATTTCAGTTAGTCTAGGATACTTAGGTACCCTAATACTGCAGAAGAATGAATTCACATGTCTGTTGCCTTTCCTTATTCAAATAGCAGCTGGTAAATAGCTGTAATTACATTATTGTATTCTAAATGGTAAATCCTTCTTCTGTCATTACAAAGCATTTAGAATTATATTTACATGAAAGGAACTGCGTTAGGAAAAACTGTATGATGACAATTATTGCTTTTCAGCTGATGAACCTGACCTATTCCCAGTCCTTGTGAACACCTCTGCTGACTCTGTAAAACTAAGCTATGGTGGGAAGGGTTAGATTTCTAGATGCAGAAGTAGTAGTGCATTTTTTTCCTCCTTTTTAGAGATTTAAACAATGAGGTGCTAAAGAGGCAATTATCGTCCTTTCTTCCTACCTGTCCTTAAAAGTACAGACTTAGATTAGGAAGCTCCTGGCATTTTCTTCCCCGACATGCCTTATTAAAGTAGCTGATAAGCTAGTTAGCTCATGCCTTTTGCCAGCCACACACATCTTATTCCAAACAGTAGTTGAACTGCATCTGGCATCTCATAGCATGAATTATTACTTATAGGTAGCTGATTCATGGAATAGTACTAGAGAAGGGATGCAAAAGCCATTGCATTTCCGGAAAGAGTACTCTCCCAATGTTATCTCATCTTCCCAGAGCACGGCCTGATTTCCTTGTGTAGCAGTACACTTAGGAAAGGTTGAAAGTTTCTAATCTATTGTTTTGAATTCCCTCTGAAACAATCAAGTGTTTGAAACAAGGAAGGAAGTACTTTCTGACCAGAAGAGTTCCTGGAGTTCAGGAAACTGTGTCACTTCAACTCACTGGACTGGGGGATATGCTTTCCTTCTGCATGGCCACATGATGTGTATCCACCAGAACTGGAACACAGCTGTGTATTTAAATTGTGTAAGACCAGATTCCAGTTACTAGTGACAGAATAAAATTCGTCACAAATTCTAGCTTGAAGTTGTGTGTCATATAGTTGCAAGAAGGACTGAACGTGAAGAATGGGCAGCAACTTCTTCCAATCCATGAGGGATCTCTTCTGTAGAACATCAGAGTGAAACGTTCTAGAGTTGAGCTTTCGGAATGAGTCACTCTCTGCACGCTTCAACAACAAAACTAGCTGCAGTTCAGCCTCATAAATCTATAGGAACTGTCCATAAGAACACTATAGACCAAACAAGTTCAAGGATTACCTCTCTTTTTCAGTTTCTGCCTAGAAGTAAAAAATATTATTATTATGAAAGACATTTTATATATGAGATTTCTTACTGGGCAAGATTATAAAACTGTGTCCAAGTTAGTTACCCTGACTTTGGTGAGAGATAGTATAGCCATGGAACTTTTCCCATATCCAGAACTGGGTAGGCAGTATACTCTCACTGTTATGTATTCCAAGAGAGTTTGTAGGCCAAGGTACTGTATAAACATAAGGTTCCAAAGAGCTAAAAATCTAAATCGTTGGTTGTTTGGAAAATACTGCTAGTGCTCAGGAATGTGTGACAGAACACTCCTTGGAACTAATACAATTGCTACGAATCAAAATGAATGAATGAATGAATATGAATGTATTTCTAACATCCTTACCATACGATTCTTTCTCTAGAATTAAATTCGTGGCAAGAGGTCCACCTTACTGCCTTTCAGAATTGAGACTTGTGGTCATGAGGAAACAAACTCTCATAACAGAGTTGTACCATTACTTTTGAGATAATTTTTGTACTTTGCCACCTTCAGATTTTTAGTGTGTGTTGCTGACAGCAATTGAGTCAAAGAATCACAAATGATATGGGATTGGAAGGGACCTCTGAAGGTCATCTAGTCCAACCCCCCTGCCAAGGCAGGTCCTAGAGCAGGTTGCACAGGAACTTGTCCGGATGGGTTTTGAACGTTTCCAGAGATGGAGACTCCACCACCTCTCTGGGCAGCCTGTCCCAGTGCTCTGCCACCCTCAAAGTGAAGTTCCTCCTCATGTTTAGATGTAACTCCTTATGTACAAGTTTGTGCCTATTGCCTCATTGGGCACCACTGAAAAAGGATTGGCCCCTTCCTTTTGACATCCACCCTTTAAGTATTTATAGGTGTTGATCAGATCCCTCCTCAATCTTCTCTTCTCCAGACTAAAAAGACCTAAGTCCCTCAGCCTTTTATTGTAAAAGAGATACTCCAGACCTCTAATCATCTTTGTGGTCTTCTGCTGTAGCCTCTCCACCAGTTCCCTGTCCTTCCTGATTCTGAGGGCTAGAAGTGTGTTCAAAGTTGTGCAAGGAGGAATATGCTGGATATCAGGTTCTGAAACTAGGAGTCTTCCTTTGACAATTGTTCTACTAATAAAGCTATCTGAAAATGTCTGCAAGAACAAAGCGAGTATAAAAGGGCACATCCCAAAGGCTTAAAGTGGCTGGAGGTCAGATGCTATGAGCAGAAAGATTACAGAGATCCTGGTGACAGCATTTGGTGAAATCATCCAGTCATTACAGTGGATTAGACTTCTTTATATAGGAAAGAGCAGTATATATTTTTTTCCTTTCATTACTTGCTGGCTAATTGTATTAATGGAAAAGGATCCTTAATACTTAAGCTGCTTAGAGCCTTCTTAGAGCTAAGACCTTTCTGATGGCAGAATAAATGCTCTTAGAGAACACGTTCATTCAAATTGTAGTGGTAATTCTGATGTTAATTAAATGTCAAACTCCATTCTCAAAGCATAATTTTTACTGAACGAGCTCTTCTCGCTCTAACCTGGCAGAACTTGTCAGTGGTAAAGCAGATTGTTAGAATTCTGTTCCAGTTTAATTGGGAAGAGCATTACAAATGAAAGAGATAAGTACTGCTGAAAGGTAATAAACTGTCTGCAGTAACTAACAGTTGTAGTTTAAACTCATCGTTAGCACAGAAAAATTAATGAAATTCATATTTACACCAGCCCTGATAGGCAAGCATTACTTTTTTAAAACTAAATATTTAATGTGTTGTCTTCATATTCTCTAAGCAATATTTGGTTTGTGTTATGGTTGGCTCTGGTTCCCTTACAGCATGGAAGTCTTTCCAGGAAAAATGTGCTGGGCCTTATCGGAGGAAATCAGCAGTGAAACAAGAGGTGCATTTAATTAACGCTGGCACAACTTTTATCCAAGTTCTCTGCGACCATGACCCAGAGGGCTACATCACTCACACAGGTGGACGGTTGACATCATTGCTTGGCTCAACACAGTGATGGCAGGAAAGCTGCTGGAGTATATGTAGGAAACCAGTGAGGTCATTCACTAGCAATGCTTGGGTGGAGAATTATTAGATTCTTGTAGTATGTGTGTTTCTCTCCACCCCCACCCAGAAAGCCATTGCAGTTTGGTCCTTTCTCACATTCAGCCACGTTCCCATTGTTCTTTCTCTTTCGTGTGATGTGCAAAGAATGCAGGCTGGTTGTAGAATTAAAATCTGTTGTCTTTTTTCATTTGTGAAATGATGCTACTAAATTACTGGTGCAAGTAGTATAGCTGTGTTTGAATCACAGTGAGATTTTTAAATATGTACTACCTTTTTCCAGCCATGCACTTTTGTTCTAATGGGTTAAAATTACAGGCAAGGTCCCTTTGAAAATATATAGAGCCTTTGGAGCCATGCCAGCTCCCAAATTCTCAAAATGAACTGACATCCTTCAGATATCGACACATTTGAAGAAAGGTCAGCCTATTACAGCAATATTCTTTTTCTCCCCACAGAGAAAGCAGTTCAAGTCTCTGGAACTAGTTCTGAAACTGTATCCTCTGGGAAGGAACTCCTGGGGTGACCCAATGTGGTTTGAAACAAGTTTATGGGAGCAATAAAGCTCTAATTCATTTGTAGCTGAGAGCCAGGACTATCCTGCTAAAATGTTACCCAAATACTACAAGGGAGAAAAGACCCTGAAAGTAAATATTTTATGAATACTTTTAGAAGGAAGATATTGTTCCCTGTTATATTAATTTCTTCCTTTGTAGTGGTCAAGAGCATAACAAGTTTTGAGGATGTCCTTTGAACATAAGCTGGAGTTCAGGCCCACCTGTGATTCTGCAGTTTCTCAGTGGTGTATGAGGCCCAGGTTGTCTCCAAACTGTCATTTTGTCACTTCCTTCAGGATCTCTTAAGGGATAGCTGAATAATTATTGGAGAAGTGCACAACTCATCCTGACGACCTGTGTAGCATACGGTCGGTGAAAATTCAAAAACATGAATGATGATGAGATTTATATCTGCTTTGTTAAAGCATGTGGCTTACAATGCAATTTTATATAGTTTACAAAGGATTAGTGCTATGCTAAGTATTCTGACCTCTCTCAGTCCAAAATGGGTCCCAGGTGATGTGGCATTTGGCACCTGCCTTTGGTGTTGTATAGTTGCTTTGTTGTAGTAGTGCTCAAGAGTTCCCTAAACAGATAGCTGTAGAAAATACTAGGTGCTTGTAGACGCCGTAGGCTGGTTCTGGGATAACTGCACTAAGTGTGGAAACAGTAACAGGAAAGGAAATCTATGAAGTTAAACTCACCTGGGAAATGTAGGTTAGCAATTGTGTAGTTCTGAATTGAGAAATGCTAACAGGAAAAGAAAAGCCCACGCACTGCTCTGTTAGATGATATGCCTTTGCATTTATTACAGTAGCTGTGATCCCTCTTGGGAAAGACAGAGAAGGGTGGGGTTTTTTAATTACACAGGGCACAGCATTCCTGCACAGTGACCAGGTGTGCACATGTGAAATGCTGAATAACGTTACACTTGGTGGAAGGCTGATGAATTATTCAGGGTAGGGTTGTCGAGGCATGGAGTGAGCACATAGGTAGGATCAATGGCTGGAAGTGAAGGTGAGGACAGTCACCTTTAGTTCATTGCATTTAAAAGCTAAAGGCTGAGAGATGGTTAGTGTAGTAACAGCAAATCCACCTGTGTTCCCTGATGGATTGCATAATGTGGTTGTGGTAGTATTGGGTTAGTCAGCGAGGGTCTCTGTAGATGAGGCAAAAATAGGCCCAAGTGAAAGATTTAGCTGAAGGGATGAGGGAAAAGTAGGTTATCATGAAGAGCAGTACACGTTAGCCTTTAGAAATGTCCCAGGTGTGTGGACTATGAGCCAATCAAGATTCAAAGATGATTATGACCATTTGCATTGAGAAGATGGGAATAGAAGATTGAGGGGAGGATTGGAAAGATGGGGTTGGCTGGAAAGGAAAATAAGTTAAATCAAGAGTTATACCAGCGGGAGGAGATACCTTTGAAATGATCTGAAGACACGTCCAAGATGTATATGGAGACCTGGAAGAGGGCACTGAAGTAAAAGCCACAAGTGTAAAAGAGATTTGAACATGGTCCAAAAGCGTTAGTGAAACAATGACATGATCTAAGATCTGGCCAGGAAGAAGTCATGGGAGTAATTGATGAATGTAGTTACAGGAGAGCAGAACATGCCTTGCTGATGACTAAGGACTTTTTTTCAATTGGAGAGAAAAAGAGTAGTTTAGCTGGCTTGAAAAAAATTTTTATTGTCTCTGTAAGTTTTGAAAGTATATAGAAAAGAATGTATTTAAATGATAGGAATTTCCATATGCTTGAGCATTTGCTGTTTACTTCAACTGTTTCAAACTAATGTGGATAAGCTAGTGCTTATTGGAAATACAGAGTAAATTTACTTTGTTTCAGGTCATTGCATCTCCCTGCCATAGCTGTGACACAGATATATAGTAAATTACCCTTTTACATCCTCAAAAAAAAAAAAAAAAGAACATGAGAACATGTATTGCCTTTTCTGAATTAAAAAAACATGTTCTGTTACTGGCTGTATCGGCAAAATTGATTAGCAGTTTATTGCAGCTTGCTTCAACCTAGCCTTACATTCCTCAAGGACCAGCACTTGTAGTTAGCAAGACTGAAGAAATTATTTTGCTTTGTTTTGAAAAAAGAAGTTGTGTAGGCACGTGTGTTATTTCAGCAAACTGAATAGTTGGAGAAGGACTTGTTGTTTGGGGACAGGATGAAACCATTGTACAACCTATCACAGAAGAAAGTAGACCCTGTGGTTTGGTAAGCTATTTAATGTTTAGATTAGATGAGATTTTTCTCAGTACAACTCCCACTACAATAAATTTCAGTACAACTATTGTAAAACTAGTTCTTTGTATTCTATGTCCATATTACATGTTTTTCCATCTAACCATATTTAAAATTTAGTCAGACAAGAGGTTTTTTAATACAGATATTTACACTTGGCTCTAAACACTTGAAAATGAAATTTTAATGACAAAAATTAACCTAGTGTATCACTTGTATCAATGAGGTTTCATTGGTTTACTTTTCCAAAGATATTTATATTAAATACATCCATAGAAATGTAACATAATGTTCAAGCTCTTAGATTTCAAAAATGAACGCCTGCCACTGTTAACTTAAAATAGCTTCTAGGAACAGGACCCTTAAAACAGGTGCTTATTTACAACTGCAGAAAGTGACTTCCATTTTTCACTTTTGTCAGGGAGTAATACCCTGAAAATGCATTTTGATAGCCTCCCCACCCTTGTGGTGGGAATTTTACCTTGCCTCCTTTGCTTCTCATGTCAAGGGGCAGAGGACACGGTCAGCCATGCTATCTCCATGGAAGGTATGGTAGGTCAGGGCTGCTGCAAAGGAATCTCTTAAACTCCTATGCCTAGATCCCAAGTGCTTTTAGCACATGTTTTCAGTTAAGATTACCTGACTTGACAGGCAGTATGGATTCACTGATCAAGGGTAGTGCCCGGCTGGTGAGGACAAGTTTAAGCAATGCTGGAACAAAGATGACTCGTTAGGCTTTGAAACAGTTTTCTTCAGTGTGTTTGTTAATGTCTTGCCCTCATCAGACCTGTGAAGTTGTGTGTAACGAACTCAGTGCAGCTGTCTTAAGGTTGCAAATGTCATTAATGCAGGCAAATAAAATGAGAATCACCTGTAGGGTGCGTGTAGCCAAAGGGGGCACCTCTGTGAAAGCATAGTTTGCTCCAGGCCTTCAGAGAGTCTGGGAGTCGTTAAGATCCTTGCTGTTTATTCCAGTAAGACCTAACTGTGAGCAGGGTTATGCTTTCTATCTGTTCCATTCCCTTGTCTTTGATTTACAGTCCGCCATCCCAGCCGAGAATGAATATAACTGCATCAGTTAAGAAAGGAAAAAACCTAGAGACTGATTTTCCATATGGAGATGAGGGGTCTGTGAATTATATACATTAGCCTATTTGCTCAGGGCTTGCTATAAAGACAGACATACCAGTTACAAGTGGGAAGTGCAACTTTGACAGAAGTCAGCAGCAATTTTGGACCACTGCCCTTGGATTTCATGCATGACTTTGGACGTGAAATAGGAACTTTGCAGTGGAACAGTGGTGGGTGCTTGTGCCAGTTCAGAGCAACTGAATGGGTTTGATTAAGAGCTCATTCAATTAATCAGGCTTGTGTGCACTTTGATCAAATGCAAAGAGCTCAAAAATCAGTTTCTGGGGAGTCTTGAGACAGCAGTCTTAAGGGTTCCTATTTTGATTATGTTATCTAGGCAGAAGATGGACAGACCTGAGCATTAGAGAAGGCACTCAAGCATTTACTTCTCCCATTCATTCTATCCTGGAAGGGTTCAAGGCCAGGCTGGATGGGGCTTTGAGAAACCTGCTCTAGTGGGAGGTGTCCCTGCCCATGGCAGGGGGGTTGGAACTTGGTGATCTTTAAGGTCCCTTCCAACTCTAACCATTCTGTGATTCTATTTTGGATCACTTGCTGCATGAGCAGGCCGATGCTGCCAGACCCAGGGGTCAGAGCCTGGTGGCTTTGGGGAGGGGTGGGTATCGCTGCTGCCTGTCCTGGTTCAGCTTGGTAGTAGCAACCATGCTCTATCGCTTCCAGCTTTCTGTTGTTTCTCCACATGGGAATGAAATGAAATGGTGTTTCATGATCCCTATTTTTGTTTGTTCAGCCTGATTAGCTGCTTCAGTTGCAGAAATCACAATTTCTGAAAAGGTGCCATGTGGTTGAGGTTGGAAATTTAGAGATTCAGCCATTCCCAAGTGATAGTTACCTTGCAAAACTCCTGTCTGTGTGCAATTTTTTTTGAGGCTATCTTACACTCACTTAAAGGAAAAAACATTGGCCCTTCAACATTCTTCCAGATACGTTTTTCAAATGCAAATGTGCAGATTTTAACACTATCGATTCCTTGGTAAGCAGAAAGAAAAACTTTACAGTTCTGATCAAATAACTGAAATTCTTCCAGACTGTCCAGTAAGACAAACTATCTAGCAGATGTAGATAGCTGTATATTTGAGTTTGGCAACTTACTGTTACTGCAACTCTCAAAGTGATTTAAGGCTAATAGCAGGAACCTAGCTGGAGGCTGCGAGTCTGTGACTGAGCAGTTTTATTGAGTTCCAGATAAATAAGGTGAAAGATGTTTTGAACTTTTAATAAAGTCCCCAGCAACTTGCTTGCTTTCATTAAATTGTGAAATATAGGATGAAAAGTGCACTAATTAACATTAAAGAGGAATGAATATTTGTGTCTATTGGTCAAGGGATTATCCTTGTTAAAACAGGAAATGGACTCTGATTTCCTGTTTTAAAGTATTTTCTTCATAAAATTTGCTTGAAAACATGAGGTTAAAAATAGGTTATACTTTTACATAGTAAAATATGCCCATTATGAGTTTTAAAATAGCTTATTTATGGAAGGAAGGGCATTTTCCAAATTGTTTTATACTGAAATACATCCTGTACATGAAATAGCATTTATCAAGAAATTAGGAACTGAGCTCCTCTAGTTTATTACATTGTGACACAGGCTTTATAGAAATTATAATACCAACATTTGCATAGTATCACTTTCTCTTAGTTGTTTGCTGAGACAAGCAAAATTTTGACAGTTTTAAAAATAAGGAATCCAGCGATACAAACAGTAAGGTCCCTTGACAAATCAGGGGCAGAACCACCAATAAAATTCAAGATTTCCTGGCCTGCAAAATCATGAAATGTTTATGTCTAAGAATGTGAAGAATCGGATGGGGGGTATTTCCGTCAATGTAGGCTGACCTGCTTTCTGTGGACTACACTAAAAGAAACTTATGCTGCTGCTACTCCTCTACATCATCCACCCACCCATTCAAAAATCCTGCAGTATTTCCTGAAATATTCCTCATGTGTCCTTATTTAAGAAAAAAAGACAGTGCAAAGGCTGGGATATACTGTATTTCACTGTTGTGGTAATGGGCTTGTTTTGCAAAGACCAAACCTTCTTCACTTCTGAAACTGTGAGTATTAACCTTTTGACACTAACTGAGGAGAGGGTTGCATAAAACCACCTCAGTAGCCTGTAGATCAAAAGACATCTCCCAGGCAGAGAAGTCCATTAAAGTATTCCCAGCATGGTACAGCAGTGACCCACAGGCTTCTAGAGATGCAGCGGTTTTGGTACTCAGAGATAATACTCGGTGCTGACCTCTGACTGTTAATCTGTCTTCCTATCTGCTCTTCCTGCACACTGGTGAACATCACTTATCAAAAGATGATTTTGTTCTGTTTTTTTCTTAATAGAAGGAAAGAAAGAATAAGGCATGTACCCTTGTGTGCTTGAGGAAATTCTGTTTTTCAGGAGGAATAATGTTGCTGTAGTTGACAGTGTTTCTTGTGTCTGGGACTAAAACCCTGCTATGGATACCCTGTCAGCTGGTCCAGAAAGGTGACTTCTCTCTCTCACACCTGTTTCTTCATGGTGGATATGTCTTCCAGCTCCACCCATCTTTTCTCCCTACCATTTTCTTCTCATATTTTGGAGGATAAGAGTATATTTAGTTTTACACCAAGATTAAGCTTCTCCAGTTCAATGCCTGTTCCACACAGCTGTGGGAAATTTGTGTTTAATACTTCCTTCTCTTTTAAAATGTAAAAGCCAAGAACGTTATTTCTTGGCCTGGAATTGGACTCTTAAAACCAGAGCTTTGCATAGGCCTGTGGAGAAGAAATGTGATCAGGTCTGAGCTAACAGTTGGACAGGTAAGGCAAGAAATAACTTCATTTCTCCTCACCATTTTGTTACTGCAATTACATATAAAAATGTATCAGTATGAAGTATCTTACCAACACCAGTAAAACTTCTTGAGTGCTAACTGTGATGCAGTAGCTGCATCATGGTATATTTTTCTCATAGAGGAAAATTATGTCAACATTATTTAGCTCCCAGAACTCAACAGCAGCTGCAGCCACCTCAGCATGGAAAGGCTTAGGCTGACTTGGAGCCCAAGCCACCATCTGCCTGTTTTTCCTATGTTTGGAAGGTGCCTGGTAGTCAGATATTCCCAAACTGAAGTATGAGGAGCCGCATGAAGATGGGTGGCAACTCTCTGAATGTCAGTACCTGCTGCGGTGCGGAAATCCTGGGGTTTGCCACCTGGGGGGCTGCATGCGACACCCATCCTTTGGTTTGTGTGTTCCCAGGTCGCTGGAGCAGGCTGGGGCAGCCACAAGAAATCTGTGTGAGATGCAGCAGGAGGTGTGCGGGTGTTTGCTTTTATAGCAAAGTTCGGCTCGTTTGAAACATTTTAGACTCTTACCTCTGTAACTATGCAGTGGGTGGTAATGCCATGCTAGCTTTACCAGTAACTTTACAGGTTTAGTGCCTGGCAGCTGGATGTTCACCTTTTGCTTGAAGTAGTACAAAAATGCCTAATATAAATGAAACATCCTCTTTAACCAGATTCGCGTTTTTAATAATGTGTTTTTAATAACGTGTCAGAGATTGGAGCTTGTTGTAGGCTAAACAGTTTCTCTCCAGGGACTCATAATTTTCTGAAGATAAAACCCTCCAATTGCACAATATTTTAGGCTGGAGTGTCTGACCACAGTATCTTTCTTTAATAACCATGTTTCTTTAGGCAACATAAGGAGCTGGGTTTTGAGCTTAATAAGAAAAGCTAGTGACATGAAGAACTGCAGAATGAGCCATTCAACCATATATAGGAATGTTAGAATTGGAGAGAAAATATTTTTAAAATGTTAGAGCTACACGTGCTGTCCTACTTAAAGCTTAGCAATGCTCTGAAGACTTTTGAGTCTAAACTTAACCTCGGAGTATATGCTTTCTTGAAAATTAGTAAGAATTACTTAATCAGGTCAAGGCTTCCTTTTCTGCACAGCTGCCCTAAATTCATGAGGGGTTATTCTTTATCTCGCTTTTATAGACTTTTACTTAACTTTTTTCAGTTGGAGACCATGTGTTTGTATCAGCAATTTAAGAAAGAAGGTTGGGTCCAACTCAACTAGTTGTACAAATATACAAAATAGCATAAAGATACTCTGTTTTAATCATTGTTTAGCAAACAACACATCAATTATTAAATCTATGCAGGCTGGTGATAATCACAGAAATATCATTTATATCGCTTGCAATCTTCAGAAAGATCTTTTTCTGATTCTCCCTAAATTCTGGTTTTATAATGAAAAGGAGCACCACGTATGTGTTGATGAGAAGACCTCACTGATGTGTGTGAAGGGAGTGCATATCACAACGGCTCTTACAAAGGTGGCAAGCTTTTTTTTTAGGCAGTAAGCCACCTAGCAGGCTCACACCCTGCAATACTGAATATTAGGTATGTGTTTGAGAGCCTTCTGGTTTCAGTGTTGCAATCAAATAAGCATACTGTGAATGCAAGCAGCAGAGGAATGTGGGTAATGTGTTTGCCTTTTAGTAAATCATCAGTAAACTCTAATGCTGTGACAGTCTGGTTTTGTTACTGGCTCACTTAATAAAACCAATCAATAGACTGAAGCCAGAAGAACAGTGACAGTTTGTCACCTATAGAAACCTGTTGAACTGTTTCTAGTCTTTTTTAAGCCTCTCTTCGATAAGTGAAAATAAATCTCCTGACCTCATTTTATTCTTCATTTATCTTTTCCACCAAGCCGCATGAAAAGTCAACACCACTTAAAGTTCATGCTTGGCTCCTTATTTTCAGTCTGCCCTCAGGAGCGAGGGTGCTGCTGGAGGAATGTCCTCGGGGACATCACTGAGGCTGTTGTACTCAAACTGCAACCTGAAAGGTGCTTGACAGAAGTGTGGTGTTGACTCTCAGTGGTATTAATTTGGGAGAATTTTTAAGAAATGCCCATAGCATGGTGTAAGAAAACCTTACAGTTTTTTCTTTTAGGCAATACTATCCTATACATATCACAACATGGCAAATGCACTCCTCCCCAAAAAAAGAAGTAGTAACATCAGGTAGGTGATGTGACAGAGTTGGTTTTCCCCAGTTCCATTTGCAGCACTTGCCTCTTGCTGCTCAGAAGTTACTGCATTTGCACTACTGTCAAAAACTGCCAGTGCTCAGAAATGAAGTGTTAATCCAGGAGTTTTTCAGGAAAGCTGTACAACAAAAGCTGTGACTTTTACGTCTCCATTCCATGCCATAAGCCAAAATACAGGTGTCTGCAGTCATTACACTGGAAAAAGGAAAAAAAAATAAAAGAAAAGCTGGTGGAGTTGGGTATCTTGCATGCAGTACTGTTCATATTACAAGTTTATGAATGTCCTGTTTCCCTGGTCACAGAGAAGTTCCCTTGCCAGCACCTCCAGGCTTTGTTCAGCCGGTGCGTGTTCAGAAGGCTGTCCCGCACATTTTTTCTCACCATGCTTTTGGCCCAGGCCCAGCTTCTGGTTTCCATGAGCGTGGAAAGTGCTCTGCAGGATGTGTGTGCCTGTTGGGCAGCAGCGCTTTCATAGCGCTTCTGCTCTCCCGTCTTTTGTGCTATTTCGTAACGGCCCACGCAATTCCAGCCCTCCCGTGGAGTATTTGGGTTCTTGCATGCACTGTGTCAGCATCCAGAGGAAATGTATGTGCTATACAGTTCAGTTCCTGCTCAACTTTGCCACTGACCGGCATTTTGAGCGGTATCTTGTACCCGCTGATTAAGAATTTCTATGTGTTTAAGTTAAAAGAGCAGTTTTCCACCCATCGGGTTGTACGTGTTTGGCTTGATGCATAGTGTTATTGCTGGAGGTGGAGTGCAATGGATGGAGCAGTCACCATTCGATGTAAGAATTTCCTCCTAAGTGCAGAGAAACGTAAATTGTGAGAACGAATTCACTGATAGAAGGATGCTTTTAGTTTGCTCATCGGGTGCTCATGGATAATTTCACCGTAACAAGAGATTTCTGCTGACTGTTGAGAGTACTAAGAATCGTCATTCTATTGTTTATCCACATTTTGTTTGGATTATGAACTCCATTGAAAACATACGCATTTATTTACCCATTGCATCAAACCATGCATTGTTTGTCTTAGCGGCGTCCAATTTTATTACACTTTATTGCAACAAATCGATGTAATTGCATAGATGACCATCAGCCCTCAATGGTAAGAGTAAAAAGCCTAACCTCGTTCCTCCTTTTTTTCCTCTCCTTTTTTTTTTTTAACCCCCTC
>VXBJ01001907.1:335219-349790 GCA_013400055.1 Nycticryphes semicollaris
CATGGAGCTGTTTTGGCAGCTGGAGGCAGTTTTTATTTTGATACATTTGACATAAAGGATGGAATGTGTCCAGTTTGGGAAGCAGAACTGGTGGAGGGAAAAAAAAGTAAAAATCCATCATTGTATTATAGAAATCAAGAGTGTGCTTTCTGGTCCATCAAGTAGAAACAGTGTTTGGTTTCAGCTCAGGATATACACAAGAATAAATTGCAATTCAAGGGCCTTTTTTTTTTTTATATTGTTGGCACCATAAAACTTAACATTTTATGGAAACAAAATGGAAAAGCAGATTATGGCATATATTAAAAATAGAGTGTGTAACTTACAACTTTGGGGATCCAGCCAAGAGGAAGTTGTATATTAAAAAAAAACAATAACCACATACATACTCTTATGGGAATCACTCCGGGACTGAAAGGCATTTGTATCCAAATGCAGGGGTTTTCTGTGTGGTCGAAATTTCAAAATGAGCATGCCAATGAATTGTCCTGAGTGTTCAAAGTATGTAGGTGTTTCCATGTGCCAGCAGCGCCAGTGCAGGAGAATGCATACCCCCAAGGCGTGTGTGTAGTTACCTCCTTTCTTGTGCCTGGGCCAGCTGTAAAGGGGAGACTTGCTGGCCCCATCACTGTGTCACTCAAACGCGCTTTTTACTTCCTGCCTATGAAGTGTTACATCCTTTTGCATGAGGGTCACCGTGTTTTGTTCTTCCAGGCTTGCCAAAAGGGACAAAGGGTGGGGAGGGATGTCGGTTAGAGGGCTTCTGGCTTCTCCCAAGCAGGGAGTGAGCCAGGGAATGTACTGAATGAAAGGTGTGTTCTTAATGCTACTTGCATGAGCAGTAAGCAGCTCTGACATCCTACGTCCAACCTCAGAAAGCACCGAACTCTTCCTGATCTTCAGCTCTCAGCCCTAGCTCTCCTTCACATCTTGTGTGACTGTTTATGGGCTAGGATTGCTGACGCTGTATTAACTTCAGGTGTGATCTCTGGAAACCATGGCAGTCTACAGTATTAGAATTCCAGAATCCTGCCACGTGGGATCCCTGGAAAGCCTAGTTTAGCCCTTGCCACAGTATGATCTTCTGTTAATTAATTTAATTTTATACATATACACACACACACATACACACACACACACACATATATATATAAAGTACTTTTCCTTCCAGTAAACTTTATTCTGCAGCTTTGTGAAAAATATCAAGGAGGGAAATGAATGTGAACCCTCAAGGAATTTATTATGGGTAAATTCAGAGAAAAAGTTGACAAATTAAGGGTAGACTTGGAGAACAAGTGGACAAATGCATAAAGTACCTTCGCTGTAATTGTAGGTTGAATGTCTTCACTCAAACCTCACCTAAAACCATCTTAACTGCAGTGCAAAGATCTCTTTTGCGTGGGCCAGTGCTGTGGTTGACTCACTGGCTGTGTTGCATTAGCATGTCATTTTGTCTGAGGTAAAATTGCCTACAGGATCGTATCAAACTGAAATTAGAATGCTCATTTGTAAAGCGAGGAGAAACCATCAGCCAATCAAAGAAACACAGTCTACATCTGTTCTCATTTGGTGCTGTGATTAGGTCTGCTTTTCTAAATAAATGAGTTGAATATGTTCAGCTCTAATGCAAGACATGGGGAAGCCTTGCCAGGTACTTCGTATTATCTGTGTTCCATGTATTAAGTAAGTCTGATGCAACTTCTTGCCATGAGAATTTCAGAAGATAAATCTACTGGGGAAGGACCAAAAGCAAATCTCATCACCTCTTTCATTGGCTGGCACCATATCTTGGTTTTGGATGTGCTGTTTTGGCTGCTGACAGCAAATAGTCTTTTGCCTCTCCATCCTGTTGGCATCTGAGAGTCGCTGCTTCTAGTTATTTCTCTTGCTGTGAAGGGGCTCTTTCTTACTCATTTTGTGTGTCATTTCATATCTGGAATATTATTTTCTGTCTTGCCTTCCAAGTCATGTTCTTTTGATTTTATTTTTTTTTTTTTATTCCAGCTGCTTGACTTCAAATATTTTGATTCTTCTATTTAATAATTTTGCTTTACCTCTCCCCAAATCAATAATGGTTTTCCAAGCAATATCTATCGTCTCTCCTGAAATAATTTTTGTTATTCATTCAAATGGCACACTTAGTCATTTTCAGTCTTTTTCGAGCATTCCCTTTGGATTAAGATTCTTCTCTGAATAATGCCTTTTAGCTGATAACTGGAAACTGGCTATTTACTGCAATCTGCAGACTCAGTTACCTAATTGTAAAATTGCTTGTTGATTTCTTACTGTGCCTGTTTGTGCCTTGAGGCATTCATGAAAAATAAATAAGATATGTTGTAAATAACCTCACAGTAAGGAGATTGGATAGGGGAGGTTTGCACATTTCGCATTTATTTAAGTTGTATAAGATAATGAGTTTATTTAACTTGCATCACAAGTTCCTTCACATACCCTTAGATGAAGTGTGTGAAAAGTGCATTGTGGAAGCTGTTCATTAATTGATATAAAATCTGTTTGTCAGTGGGTAGACAAACAAGGTGGCAGGCAGTAGATGTTTACTCTCTCTGGTCATCCTTAGCAACTCCCAAACGTACCATTCAAAATCAATTTGCAGTTCCATCCTTCCCATTGGAGAGGATGTCATCTAACATCTTTGCAGCAACACAGTACTTTTCATCTACAACTTTCTGAAGTGTCACACAGGAGGCACAAGTGAGGTACAATCTGTGTGCTCAGTTGAGAAGGAAATTGTCCATCACAAGTGACAGACTTGGGAAATTACCTGAGATTCCTGGAAATCAGGCTGTTGCTGCAAGCAGTGTGTGCTGCTTAGGGCATGGTTTGAACGAACAGTACAACACGAGTCTTGAACTCCCTTCAGATGTTGAAGCTTGTTGTATTTATCCAAAAAACATTTCCTTAAGCATAGTGCTAGATTAGCACATCCCTTCCACTCCTGGGCAGAGCGGAGAGTTAAGTGCAGGGTAGGGAAAAGAGCAAAGCACGGAATGCAGTCTCGTGTTAATTTTTGCACTGAATATCTAGTCTTTAAGACTGGTTTCCAACCTGTTAATAGACGTGGGTCAGCCCTCTCTGCTCTTCATATGGGCTTAAATTTTGAAGTGCTAGGAATGGTGTAAGGGGGTTTTGTTGGTTGCTTCGCTTACTTCAATAAAATAATAAAAGATTGTGATATCTAGAATCAAATAACTCAGCAAAACAAAAAAACTACCTTAAATTGTTTGTAATTTGAAGTTCAGCTACTTTTCTTGCTGATCCTTGGGGGGATCTGCCAAGCTTTTAACAAAAATTGAAAGCAAAAGCTCTGTATTTTCAGGATGAGATTTTTAATAGTATCTGAGGTATTTGTTTTGCTTTCCTTTTTGAGTATTGATCCCAAGATATAGCCAAGCAGCTGCAAAGCTTGGTTTTGCAATAATTTATGAAACCGCTATAGCAAAGATGGTGCATTAGGGCACAATGATGCTCACTATTTTGGTTGAAATACTCTGTAACACTTATTTAGTGAAAACTAACTCTTTATTAAATCTTCGCTTCATCTTTTGGAGATCGTTCTTTATGGATGAGCACAAGGTAGAGGTAACTGATGATTTGGCAATGAATGTAATGTCTCTGAATATTGTTCTTATCCCTTGAGCAAAAAGAAGGGGCTTTGTTATTTTTCATCTGTTTTGGAAGTGTGTGAAGTAGCACCTTTCCTGCCTCTAGCTACAGAGTATTTGCAAGAGGTAAAGTAGATTAATTTCTTTTGGTAGATTTTCCCAGCATTTACTTTTGAATCAAAAAGTAACATGCTTAGAGGGCTTGGTCCTGTACTGATGACTCAATGGAGAGCAGAGCCTGTGTGGAGAGTTATGGATATAGTTGAATTGCTGTTTGAGTATCAAAATGAGAGGCATCTGCTCACTGACTCTAGCTGCCTTAACAGAAGATAGAGAAATATGAAGTCTGTAAAAATGCAGGTAAACTGAAACATGTGTGTGTTAGCAGAACATCAGTTAAAGAAAATAATGCACCTGTTTGTTTTCAGGACTAATTAAATGAGCCTTAAAGCTTCTGACAAAAGGTGAGACATTCCTTTTTAATTCCAAATAGGAATTCTGTTTGGAAACTTGATTAGAATTTCAGCAAAATGCAGGTGCCAGCAAAGCTTGCTGTGTTAATAACCTACCCATATTTCATTTTATTTTGTCAGCTTTCTCTCTGCCAAGGCACCTATCACCTCATGCTGCCAAACCATTGCAGTGCTGGAAACATTTGGAAAGCTTTGCTTTATAGCAAAGAATTGCCCTTCATTCTAAAATCCCTGCCTCATGTTTGTTGTCTTCATGACTGTCCATTTAGTGTTCATTCTTGTTCAGTTTCATTTCACTTCAGCAGGAGGCTTTGGAGAGCTGTACAGTGATTAGCCTTTTTTTTTGAGGAGAGAACCTTCTGGAGAAAGTTAACTTAGAAAGAAAAAGCAAACATCTTGTTGGATATGTCAGTGGAAAAGCTCAATCAGTGTTTTCTGATTTCAGCATTGCTTGAATAATTTGCTTAGATTGTACAGTTGTTGTTTTTCCTGTTTATTGCCCACATCTTGAGTTTGGTGCTGTGTTGCCGTATAGTGTGCTCTTTCTTAATGGCAGGAGTAGGAGAAGAGCAGAGGAAAATTCAGAGTCTCGTGATGGTAAGCATGTTGAGTTTGCAAGCTGAATTGTCATGTTGGTTTGTCATATGGACCAAGTTGCTTACATTTTATAGGCTTTAAATTAGAAAATCTATTTCTTAAACTGCTCTTTGAGAACTTGGCTTGGGTAGCAAGAGTCATAGTGCCACCAGTGTCTCATCAAGTGTCTTTTATGAGTTACTAGGGATGAACAAGCGTACAGCAAATGCTGCTTCCGTTGGCCTACAACACAAGCTGCCCGATGCCTGTTGCTGATGTGCATGCAGGGATCTCAGATGTCTGTATGGTGAGCGAGAAAGTTTATAGCTGGGTGGTGGTAGTGATGCAGATGCAGCTGGTGGTTGCAGTACAAGCTCTGGAGGGATTCCTAATGTGTTTGTGGCTTATTAGTCCACGCTGAAATCCTCATGGCTACTGTGGCAGCCGTAGTGTTAAATGTTGCCTGTGTGTACCTGCTGTGCCTGTGGTAGGCATTGGGCATGAGTTAACACTTGCCCAGGAGTGAGCATTGGGTGCAAGTTACACTTTTTGCCATGTAGGTCCTACTTGTACTATTTTAAGTATGATGTCAGAATTAGCAATTTTGCCTAATCAAAACCTTTTCAAGCATGACATTGATTTAATTTTTTACATATTTTTTCCTAATATCTAATGTCTTACACTGAAAGCAACATTTTCTTCTGTGCACTGTGTAAGCTGCCTTTTAAATGTCAACTTCACTTCTGTACTTCTTTATAGAGTTTTGTGTTTAGTCTGTCTTTGGTACTATATTTAAGATTAATGTTTGTAATGTTGCTGGCATTAGCTTGTAAGTTCAAGCTGGTGAATGAAAGTATTTGCTCCCATTCCATCTCAGACCATGTAGGAGGATTTATTTACAGTGCGCCTTGCAACCACTCCCACTTCATCCTCAGAGATTAACCAGGATCTGAGCTAGATTATCAGTACCAAAGTGAAGCACCATGCTTGCCTTCCATAAAAATCTTCTTTCTTAATAAATGAATTATAACATTTACTCTTCAACCTTACTCTGGAGATTACAACACTGAAGATAAATGTAACTTACAACAGCGAGCACAGCGGTACTCTCTTTCTGGATGATAACTGTTTGTTATCCTTCCAAAAAATGTGTGGTCACTAACCAGACAGCAAGCAAATGCAGTTTCATACACCTGTGTGCCAGATGTCTTACAGCTGTGCACATACTGCTGCTGCTCATCCTATAGTGAGTGCCATGGGACAACTGATGCAGGAAAAGTATGGATTTTTCTCTTGGGATGGGCTGAAATGACAGTGAAGGAGACAGAGCTGCCAATGGAAGGAACTATGTAGTGAAATCAAGAAGATGATCTTTTGCCATCTTGTTTGGGGATATTGCTGATACTGGGAGTTAGGAACAATTCCTCTGGCATCTTTGTAGCTAAAATATTT
Organism: Nycticryphes semicollaris; assembly: GCA_013400055.1. Taxonomy (NCBI): domain Eukaryota; kingdom Metazoa; phylum Chordata; class Aves; order Charadriiformes; family Rostratulidae; genus Nycticryphes; species Nycticryphes semicollaris. The sequence goes on from VXBJ01001907.1 coordinate 341,344, forward strand.
TCCATGGAACCTCAATGTCTAATGAAGTTAAAGCAGAAACTGATGAAGTTTGATTTGGTAACATATAGGTGAGCTGGTTCTATAATGAGTAGCATAGAGTGACGTTTTACAAAGCTAGGTAGGAATTAGGCACTAAAAAAGTCCTATTATCTTTGAGGGCAACTTGATATCTGATTGCCACAAAGCTTTGAAAAGTTTGTCATTATTGAACATTTTTCCCCATCATTGCTTAGTCCCTGAAATCATGGGCAGTTTGACAAATGAAACAGTCCTATCATCACAATCCCAGTCCATTTTCTTTCCTTATGACTCCTATAATTATTCACCTTTACGAAATACTTTGCAGCACTGCGTTGAAACTTGCAGTATTTTGTAAGGAAGTAGGTTGGGTTTGCTGTCGTGTAATCTTTTATTTATTCAGCAATAAAACCACACTGCTTTGTATGTCAAAATGGAAATTCCAGGAATTGATACGGTACACATGGTATTCCAAGCCAAATCTCAGTGTGGTTGCAGCTGGATTCTATGTCATGTCTTTAAAGAGAGGAAGGGGGGGGAAGGTTGGAATCACAGTGCTCTGGGAAGGGCGCCAGGGTATCAGACATTAAAGTGGGCAGGGATATGTGTCTTTATGGGGAGAAAGAGGAAGGAGTGTGGTCCTGGAGGTCTGCATAGGGATAGAGGTATTTTGGTTGCTTCAGAAGGCAACTCAAATTTTGGGTTAGTATCTGTAGTCTAGTCACTGACCCAAAGCTTTTAAGGCTTTTGAAAATCTGTTTTTAAGGCGGTGGTTTCAGGAATTTGTTTACTAGTGACCTCCCAGTCTGGAAATTAACAGTGTTTTCCGGCTTGTTTCTTACTTGGCTTTCCAGCCCATGGAGTGCGGTTGCAAGCATATGATGTGGAAAAGACATTTATAGCCACTGCTGTGATGCAACTTGATTTTGAAAAGCAGAATTGAAGAAAAAATGTCAAATTAGTGTCTTGATAACTCAGTGTGAGAAACATCAATGTTTTGAAAGGAGATGGGCAAAATTGTCCTGCTAAAACAAAAACTTCTCCAAAGCTCTGTGTTCATGCTTACTTTACTCTTTTCACCAATGAACTTTTTGGTACTTTTGAGAAGCATTGAAGGTAGCACTTTTCTAGGCTATGGAGCATGAGCAGGAGAAGCTCATCATATGCTGGGCACTGCAGCATGGAGATCTGTGATGGTACATCATATGGCACAGTGGACATAGGAAAGACTACCTGTGGTCTCAAAGTTAATAAGATGGCCAATAGCAGGGCACTATGCTTGAATGAGTACTCTTTGGCTCAATGGCACTTTCACCTGAACATAAAGCGAGCTTTTGCTTCCAAAGATACTGTGGTTTGCTTATGTTGAGCTGTGCCATGTCAACAGTGGGTATAACTAATGAGCAGAGGGAACAGCAATCCTGGACCCATGCACAACCTGGGGCAGGTCTTCCATCTGGTTTGGGCAATATTAGCGGTGGTGCTCAGAAGGCAGCTCATCTGCTCTGCTTACTGAATGGTTATTTCTGTTTTCACATCACGCCATGAAGTTTATTTATTTCCTGTCTCAGGCTTAATATGTTTTTAGTAGATGGGTTTTCTCCTTGATTGTTTCCTGAGCTAGTGGATCTTCCTTTACTTTGGCAAGGATCTTCCTTAATAAACAGTCTTATCATCAGTTTCATATGACTAGTCTGTGAAACTGTCCTGGTTCCAGTGGGAATAGGGTTCCTTTTCACAAGGCACTGGGATGAGACACAGCTGGTTCAGCTGACCCAAACTGACCAAACAGGTATTAGTTACATGTGATGCTACGCTCAGCATATAGGTGGGGAGTTAGTTTGGGAAGCAGGCCAGAATGGCTGTTTGGCACAGGCTGGGGTCTTTCTGGGTTTTATATATTCCTGTATTGGTATTATTGTTGTTTTCTTCTTTTCTTTGGTGTTCTGTTAAACTGCCTTTATCTCAGCCCATGAGTTTATCCTATTTCTTCTGATTCTTCCCCCATACCACCTGAGTGGTATGAGTTGGTGAGCGATGACCATTCATTGTTGCCAGCTGGGGCTAAACCACCACAGTCTTTTTTCACACCCAACATGAGGAATGAAGGGTTGAGATAACAACAGATCTGACCAGAGCATATCAAAACATATTTGTTATATGCATTTATTATATTAGTATTAGTTAAATTAGCAGGAGAAGGACTTGGGAGTGATGGTAGATGAGAAGTTCAATGTGAGCTGGCAGTGCACACTGACAGCCCAGAAAGCCAACCACATCCTGGGCTGCATCAAAAGAAGTGTGGCCAGCAGGTAGAGGGAGGTGATTTTGCTCTCGTCCTGGCTGGATGGGGCTTTGAGCAGCCTGCTCTAGTGGGAGGTGTCCCTGCCTGTTGCAGAGGTGTTGGAACTTGATGATCTTTAAGGTCTCTTCCAAATCTAACCATTTTATGATTCTATGATTCTAAATAGTGGACACTGGTGCACATTGTACCCTAATACCTTCAAGCTATAAAGGGGGAGAACACATTTGTGCTTCTGGAGCGACAGAGGGATCCCAAGAGTTGACTGTACTGGAAGCTGAAGTGAGCCTAACTGGGAATGAGTGGCAAGAGCATGCCGTTGTGACTGTCCCAAAGGCTCCATGCGTCTTTGGCACAGACTGCCCAGGAGAGGGCATTTCAAGGACCCAAAAGGATACCGGTGAGCTTTTGGTATAGCTGCCTTGGAGGTGGAGGAAATTAAATAGCTGTCTACCTTGCCCTGTCCCTTGGGGGATTCTTCTGTTGTGGGGTTGTTGAGGGCCAAAGAACAGCAGGTGCCAATGGCTGCCACAACTGTGTGTCAGTGGCAATATCACACCGACCAATTGGTTCCGATCCATAAGCTGATTCATCAACCAGAGACCCACTGTTCCATCACCAGGGAAAAACAGCTGTAAAAAAGGTTTAGGTTTAGTAACAGTTGCTTGGGTTACAACTGTTTTTATAATTTATTTTTTTTTAGTTGTTACTTTCAGTAACTTTTAGTCATTTTTAGTAACAATAAGTTACAACTTCATTTAATCCTGTTTTTAACCCAAACAGCAAAAATACCAATACTCATCGTGATGAAGCGGGAAGAGAAGAACTACTGTGGTAGGACACAAAGTGTCACTACTAGCACCTGATGAACTAGCATAAAGTATCATACTATTAATGGATTTAATGAGTCCTTATGTCCTGTGATACTTGAAGGAAGGTTAATTGGTTGCTTACAACATAACTTAATGGACTGTGTTTAATGCATCATTTGATTCTCATTTCCTTGAAATATCCACTTACAGGTTTTTCAGTCTCCACCCGCAGTATTTGTAGCTCCTCTTGGTCTGAAGCATTTTACGAGCATTAGCTCAAAGCACAGTGTTGCTTCCAGCCCTTTGCATCCCTTGGGGTTAGGTGTGAACGGATGCCGTACTGGGCACAGTCCTCTTCTCTGGCTGAGCAGAACCATTCCCATCTTCTTCAGCTGATGGTTCTGGTGGCAGGTAGCGCTAAATAGCGCTTGTCTGAAAAGCGTGGTCAACTGTAATTGGTTTGGCATATTTATATTCCCTATTAATTTCCTGTTGTTTGTATAGACCATAGGAAGAACAGCATGGAAGCATTGCAATTTTAATTTTTGACATTTGATTCTGGGAAGTAAAGTCAGTTTCAGTTCTTGAGAGGATGAATGTCAGAGGGGCAGCCCAGCTTCACTGAAAGGCTGTGTTTGACACGGCCTTGCTTTCCAGGCAGGGTAAATTACTGCAGTTGGATGTTCTGAAAGGCCCTGCCATAAAGGGAAATGTGACTGCTGAAATAGCTGTGCTGTAAGTCTCAGGAAGGCAAGCTGGGGCAAACTCAGCCCACGTGCTCCGTTCTCGGTGCTAACTCTCTTCAGAGCGCCTGAGCAAGCGTATCCTAGGTTTCTGTTCTAGCAACACAAAGTGCGGCATTGTATATTGGAGGGGAAGTTTTAAGCTGTTTGGCTGCATCCCCAAATTCAATTTATAGCACTGGAACCTGGAGGTGGGGCACGCACGGACTCTGCGGCACACACTGTGACTAATGTGCTGTGAAGCACAGGTACAGCAAGCCAGAAATGGTGGAAGTGGTTCAACATAGTCAACTTTGTCAGCTCGGCCTGCCACTCATCATTTGGCTTTGGAATAGCTGATAAAAAAAGGGATGATGAAAAACAGGAAAACTCTTGTACCAATTCAAATCATAAACAGAGAGCTAATGTGCACAAGGGGGAAAAACTTAGCAGGAAATTTTGAATAAAAACTGGAAGACAGTTACTTTTAAATAGTTTACTTTTGATAGGAAAACATTTCCTTCCTAGGCACTCAACATAGTGAAAATACCTACCCACGCATCTGGGCGTACCTGCACACCTACACGCCCTTAGTGGCAGGACACAGTCAAGGATGATTTCAGTTCTAGATTTGTATTTTCAGGATAAATTAAGTCATTTAATCAGATCTCAGAAACATTCATATCTAGAATCAGAGAATCATAGAATCATTCAGGTTGGAAGACACCCTTGGGATCATCGAGTCCGACCCTCAGCCCCACTCTACAAAGTTCTCCCTTACACCAAATCCCCCAACACTACATCTAAATGACTCTTAAACACATTCAGGGATGGGGACTCAACCACCTCTCTGGGCAGCCTATTCCAGTGTCTGACCACCCTTTCTGTGAAAAATTCTTTCCTAATGTTCAGCCTAAACCTACCCTGTTGCAGCTTGAAGCCATTAAGGAACCATCTAGGTTCTGTTGTCAAGCATATGAGTGGTTTGACTACAGTTAGAAGGAACTGGTAAGCATTCATGGGGATAAAATTCCTGTGCATATTCACCCATTTATTTTGGTTGGCAAATAAGCTAGTCATACTTCATAGTAGTTGCCTTCCTGATCATTAGGATATCTTTTGTCCATCCTCCTCTTTTACTCTCTCTTCTCCACCTCAATATAGGGGATGTGCTGGAATAGAATGAAATACAAAAATTGCATCAATATGTGTGATTTGTTTGATGATTTTTGCATCTTGGCTGAAAAATAATGCAGCTTGGACAGCAGGAGAATTCCTACTCTGATGAAATGTTGCAGTTTTATTTACTTATTGGAACCCTCTCTTGCCTGTCTTCACCTAAAGAACATAGTGTTTTTTAAACCTCACTTGTAGAATTACAACATATTTTACACTCTTTTTCCTCAAAAAATGCTGAGATGTTCTTTTCATTAGGAATAAAAAGAAGGCATCCAGGATCCAACGCTTGCTTCCATTTTACCTTCTTGCTTTCTCCCTCTTGCCTTATTTAGAAATTAGCAGCTGTTTCCCATTGTATAAGACATCACACTCCATCCTTTCTAACGAGCAACTTTAGAGCGTCTTTCCTCAGCATTTAGAGAAATGCAGAAGATTTTTACCAGTACTTTCCTACTTCTTTCTCATGGCTCTGTCATGAACTCATACTATGCCGACTATGTGGTGCTGCTCTGTGTTGTCAGACGACTAAATTAATTAATTTTCATTAACTGTCCCTTAACTGAATTTTTGAAAGACAGATACAAAAACAAACACAGCCCAGGAAGAGCATAGGAGGAATGTCTGGTACAGCTATACAAATAGATGCATTACTTCAAATGTTCCTCTGCTGGTGAACAGGACGTGTAATCTATAAAGGATTATATGTAAAAGGCAGAAAGATATTCAGACCAATACTGAAGCTTATTGAAGTGGTTAAAGCCAGTATAAAGAAAAGAAAAAAAATATGTCTCGCAGACATAAAATCACATTAGTGCCTCCAAAGTGCAGTGGTTAGTCTTCCCTCTCCCAGGCACTCATTAAAAAAGGAAATAAAAATTATTCTAATGCCTGTGCTCGGGCCATCATTTCAGGAGAAAGAGCCAAGGTGGCATGATAGCCCACAAGCTGGCATCCCTGGGGTGGTGAAGGTTTGCCTTCTACCGCTGAGGCTGGATGGAGGCTCAGGCACCGCAAGCAGCGCTGCATTTTACCACCTGAATTGGAGCCGTTCAGGAGTAGAAGGAGAAGCAGTGATTAAAAGCCCTGGGTGTAGCCCATTTTGAAGCACTTGTTTGTCTTTCCTCCATGGCAAGGCATAAAAAAAGTGTAGACCACAAGTCCACACAAATGAATAAGGCTTCCTGGTCAGTAACGCAGAATGCCTGTGTCGTTCAAGGATCATCAAGTGCCGTAACTGTTTTTTCTCTTGAGCTGGAGCTTTGTTTCCATTTCTGAGACACCAGTTTGAATGAATAAGATACTAAGCCAAAGGATGGGAGCTCTTGAAGACAGGCCACCTTCACTGAAAGATAAGCTTTAATGGTATTATATGGATGTATTTTACCAGCTATGCTAATTTGAACATAGAAAGGCTATCTGCATAAGAAATGCTGATAGCTGAGCAAGCTGTGACAGTCAATAAACCACGCTTCCTTACACTGCTGACAAAGATGCTGCTGCAGAAATCTGTAGCACGAATGTATTCTTTCAATCCTTTCATTTTCTAAAGGAAATGTCAGCAATCATTTAAAATCGTTTAAATGCCTTTTCCTAATGCTTTATGTGTACTGTACAAAATGGGCACGACTGGGAGAGACTCACTTTACTCCCTAGTCATGAAGAGAGAAACTGGGATGGGAGAATTGGTGAATATGTATGCACAGATGCCCACCACACACATGCACACGTGTCATGCTGGAACGAGGTCCTGTTAAAATTTAAGCAGAATGGCTGTTCTGGTACATCTGGCTGTGAGCATTCTTATTCCAGGATAAAAGTGCTTTTTTTCCTGGATAAACTGAATCCCCTCTGAAATGTTAGCCAAGCCTACGTATACCTTGCAACTTGAAAACATTTGATACGCTATAAAATGACATTTTCTAAAGGGATAGCAACTTTTTTCTTTCCTTGGGTTTTTTAGGTCAAATGGACCGTTTCATTAAAGATATGGTCTGAATTCTCTTTCCCAGGCACAAAAGCCATGATAATCCAAAGCCATGCTTTCTTGTAGGCCTTTCACCATGATTTCCAATACAGTTTTTTTAAAAAAGTGATATACAAGATGAATCCCAGATAACTGCAGCATAATGCCTAATGGTTTTGTAGGCACTTTTATGAATATATCCCATTTTCCGGGGATATATTCATAAAATTTCACCTTTAAGGGGATAAAATCATCTTCATTTTATGGAGCAATTAAAGTCTTCTGTTTTGATGTTGTCTGGTGTCTCCTCTGGGATTGATTCACATCCAAATACATACTGTAGAGGAAAATTCAGCATGACAGTTTGCTGCTGGCATTCATCACGAGGAAATGCAGTATTCTCCCAGATGGGAAAGAAATTTACAGAGGAGTCTGTTGAGTTTTTTTATAAGCTATATTATAGCCAACCGTTCTTCTACTTATCACTGCAGGTACATGGAACACTGCCTGGTTTTGGAGTCTTTCCACTTTATAAAGTACAAAGTTACATTAATATTTTTTGACGCTTGAGTAAGAAAAATTCTTAAATTTTTCCGGATTCAAGACAACTGACTGCCCCTTAATTCTTTCCAGACACGTGTTTAATATCAGTCACAAAGGTAATACAGTATCAGATTTAGGGTTCTGACAGTCATGTGTCTGCAAATGAAAATCATATTGCTGAATCGGTGTCAGCCCCTGCCACTCTGAGGGATGGTGATGCCCATCTGAAGTATGGTGGTGTACCATCTGAGGGATGGTGGCATGCAAGGACTCCTGATCTGTTTGTGAGATCACCTCCACAAGGGTTTACCATTTAGCATTTGTAGGTAAGCCTCTGTTATTTTCAGATTGCTTTTTATTGCTCCAGAACAAAAGTAGTAGTCCAGAAACTGGTTGAGCAGTGGCTGAGATATTTGGGCAGCAAGAGCTGAGGGAGAGGGACAGCAGGAGTGTCTGTCTCCTCTCTTGCTCCGAGCCCCACAGTGCTGGCTGGTTAATCAGAGCCCTAAATCTCATGCAGCCCCTCGGTTAACCAGAGGGTGGCCAGACAGGCAGGGTTGCAGCCATGTCTTTCTTGGCAGCACTTTGGGTGCAGAGATGCTCTGGAAACTGTAAATCTGTGCTGCCCTGGGGAGGAGCCTGGGCTCCTGTGCCCTGCCTGCCACAGCCCTCTCTGTGGGGAGAGCTGTGTGAAGGGCTGTCTTCTGCCTGTGGTGTTTTTTCAAAGGGTCTTCACTACTAGCAAAGAGACTGTAAGCCTGAAGTATCAGAAAGTGCTAGGCAAGGGTCAGAATCTAATGAGAGGATGTAATAAGGGTGTCGCAGAGTGTCTCCTAGGTTATTTGGAGCTGTGCCCTGGGTACGTCATCGGTTTCCCCTCTCTCTCTCACTTCTCACTGAGTCTTTTT
>VXBJ01001907.1:349828-407271 GCA_013400055.1 Nycticryphes semicollaris
TAGTAGCCTTAATGACAGTGAAATGGATCTGAGTACAGTACCTGTTAAATGCCAGCTTCCCCTTGCATGGCATCCATCTGTAAATGCAATTAGAGCAAACATCTGCTCCCAGAAATAACTTCTTGACCTGTGCTGCTTTTTTCAGTATTCTACCAGGCTTCTCATCAACCTCCCCAGTAATCCCAGCAGATCCACACAAAAAAAAAAGTAAAGATCCTTGTTCCTGTGGCATTGCAGCCACTTCAGCTGGCTTGTTGAAGCTTAGAAGTTATAACTGGGGGAGCAATGTCATACTATTCACAGTAAAAAGAAAGTTTTTCAGTTGTGAAGGTTATTGCATATGTTAGGCATGCATCATCCAGGCTATCTCTGCGTTATAACCTGGATCCCACAAAAATGAAAATTCATGTAACGTATCTTTCTCAGCTAAAATTTGAAATAGTGGGAAAGTAACTAGCCAGGAATCTTAAAAAGCAGAAGAATGTTACAGAGACTACAATAGAGCCACACATTAATCTTTAGGCATTGCCATCTGAAAACAGAGTACTGAGGTTGGCTTTAAACGTCAGCTTGCACACGATATGGTGTTTTCTATAGACTTGCTGATTTAAAATGTGTGCTCAAAGCTAATTGCTGTTACCTGAGCTCTGCTGTTATCCCCAAATCAATTTGGTACTAGCTTCATATTCTTTAGCAGTTTTACCATTCTGTTTCTCTCTGTTTAATTAAGGCTTATTGAATGATTCTTAGTTTCTTTAACACATAAACAGTTTTGGGACTCTTGACAGGTTTATGTGTTTCTAATACATGAAATACTGAGAAAGCTAAGAATTTTTAAGTTGCTGTATTCATATAAATTCTGTATCTGTAACATCTGAAGGCTTGTGAATTTCATGGACTTGTATTTATACCTGTATTATATCCATCTGCTGTTATGCAGAATTTAGAGGTTATCCGAAGCTCTCTCCAGACTGCCTGGAAACCGGTTTTTCTTTGAAATATTTCTTTCATGTGTGAAGAGATGTTGCCAGGCGTCTATATTAATACCTCTATAAAAGAAGGAAATACTTTCTCACGTGTGATTAAAATGTGGAAGTCATTAACATGGGAAAGCCATTGAGGCCAAGATTTATAAGATTTATTAAAGGTTAAGGCCATCAACAATATGCGAGGTTGTAATTAGTGTAATTAAGTAATTTGGAAAAAATGCTAAGCATGGAGTTCGAGGGTTTGGTCAGTTTTCAGTTATCAGCTCTCAGTGTTGGACATTGCTTTGTCACCCTCCGTAGTTTTTCTCCATAATCCATCTGGCACCAGCCACTGCCAGAGACAAAACCCTGGGACCCGCACATTTGCTCTGGTGCGATATGGCGCACTCCCTGCCTGCCTTCTACCTGCTTAAAGCATGGAACTTGTGTGTTAATTGGTCACACTGCACCAGTTTTCTGTGCGTACACAATGCTCTGCTGCTCTGTACATACAGAAAGCAAGGCACTAGGAGCTTTTGCTACTTGACTAAATCAAATGAAGATAAAAGAAGATGTTTCACGCACAGACAAATGCAGCAAAGTAGCTACAGATGGTTCCCGCCTTCCTCGGCCTTTGATGACTATTTCCCATTCCTGTATTTCTCAGCTGTGGCCAAGCATGTGGCCTGTGCTGTCCTGGAGGCTCATGCCCGGTTGCAAGGAAGCAACAGGAGCACAGGGGAGAGATAAGAGGCAGAGTCACTCAGGGAGAAGAGTAAAGCCTTTTTCGTGAGCACCGGAGAGAAACAACATCACGCTGCTGGCACTGCGTATGTCAGATTTGCTTTTGTGCCTGGGACCCCTGAATGGGCCGTGCTGACTGTAGAGCTCTGATCTAGTTTGTAATGAAGAGCATCAATGCCATTGTATTTGGCACCTGTAGTAAAGATGTGATGCAACGAGTAGACATGGAAACCAAGCGCTCTGCAGGTAATCTGGCCAGAATGGGATCAAGGCATGTTTGTGACAGCATAAATAAGCTCCCTCTGAGTTTGTGAAGCTCTTTGCCTCTTCAATTTTCCCTGAGAGAAAGGTAAAACTAAATTTCTTAATGACTTTCACAACAAATCAATTTAAAAATAACTTCACAGTTAGTATTTAAGCAGTCTGACAAAGGGGAAACATAACATGGAAGCAAAGATAAAGCCGAGTTTTCCCACAAATAAACAAGAAGCAATTTTCACACCAGAATAACTTGCAGGAATCATGACGGCTGGGCGGGATGCTGATGATGAGCCGGCAGCACAATCTGTGGCTGTGTCCAAGGGAGAGTGTTCTTGCTCACCAGCAGCCCCTCTTCAAGGAGGGTGCCCAGGCAGTTGGGTAGTGACACACTCTGGGGACTTTGCCGTCACAGGGGGCCTTCACTCCTGGGGTCACCGGGAGGGAAGGGGGCAGGCTGAACGTTAGCGGATGTGTTACGGGCTGTGTTTGTTATGCCTTGGGCTGAGCAGCAGAGTTATAAATGGTTTGTTTGCCAAAAATGAAAGTTCATTACAGACTGGCCTTGTTTTGATTAGGAGGAGCCTGGGGGGCTATACTATAAGAGTAAATAAAGCTTATGGCTTGGTCTGGTAGTTTGTTCACTTTGGCATTGAAGAGATTATATTCTAGCTGTTTTTTTAATTTCTTTGTTATAATTTTATTTTAGTCTTCTTATTATTTACCCTGTATGTCCACACATAAGTTTTCTATGGCATTTTTTACACATTTTTTAATACTTGAGAAGTTCCTAGAGATCTTTCTTGTACTAGGTGTTTGTTAAACTACCAAAAATAGTTATGTTAACTTCTTTTGCGTTGGGTTGCAGAAATTCATTATTGCCTTCCACTTGTTGAATCGTTTCATATGCTCAATTTTGGAAAAAAAACACAATGCCATCCGCAAAACATCTGTTGGGGGTTGGGTTGGTTTTCAGACTGAAAAAAAAAGTGTGTTTCTAAATAGGGTTAATTTTAATTGAACTGTTTAACAACATTTTTGTTGCTTATGGGAATATAATGTTATCCTTTGTTTTATTGCAGAAATTATGATTAGAAAAGTAACTTCAAGTTCAAACTGAGCAAACCGATAAATGGAGAAAGCTGTATTTCATTTAAAAATACTGATATAAAGGCTAAATTATGTAACAGAAGAAGATGTTTCGTGCAATGTAACTATTTAGCGTAGTTATTTTTGAGTTTCAGTTGTATGAGACTAAGATGAGAATGAGTTACCAATTTCAAGTTCCATTTTCCTGGCATCGCCTCAGCTCCTTTTGTAACTTTTGGCAAATCATTTAACCTTTTCTGCCTTATATCGCACTCACCTTTTAAATTGGAGGTATTAGTTCACATATTTCCCAGATGTATTTAATGTATTTAGTTCATGTTTTCAAGGACTTTGAAAATAATTTTATTTATAAATATAAAAATACTAATCTTTATTATACTATGTTAGAGATACATGTTTGTAGGATAAAAATTGTGCTGACCATCAATTGACAAAATTTTGTCTGGTTTTCTTTGATAACTCAATCTATCTTGACAGATTGTTAACTCGTGGATCTCTCTCAGTGAGTGGAAATTAGGGGTTTAGGTGTCACCTTAGAGAATTTTTGAAAACCAATATTGCCATAAGAGAGTTAAGTCAAAAGGGCATGGAACTGTTAGAACAGGTCCAGTGGAGGGCCATGAAGATGATCAGAGGACTAGAGCACTGGCAGTTTCCCAGTACTGATTGTGTCTGTTCAGATGGCATTAGCCTAGTGTAGTCACCTCTTCTTCCACTTTTTTCTTCTCCTGTTGTTTCAGGTGTTTTCCAAAATTCTCACACTTAGTTTAAGTGATGTAATGAGGCCAAGCCAGTTTGGTCATTTAACAATTAAAATGAACTAATTTGAAGTGGTTCTCTGCTGTAATCCCTTTATTTCTCTACAAGTGATTCTTCCCATATTTATATATACATTATCTTTGCTTGATATGGTGTTTCTTAGGGAAGTTTACTTACTCAGATGTCAGTGGATGTAGTTAATCATAACCAAGCAGGCTAGTATGGCAACAGTTAAATGCGTTTTTATTCACCACAGTTATACAAACTTTTGGGATTTCTCCATGTTGTATTTTGTTATTGAAATGTCTGGATGACGCTCCTGATGCTCTTCCCTAAGCATGGCTTACTGGAAAGGATAAAGTTTGTTGCATTTGAGCATACATATTTGCTTTACATTGTCTGCTGCTGCCACCATCTCCAGTTTCTGGGCTGTAGTTAAGGCTCTGTGTTAACATGTCAGGCTGTCTGACCAGCAAGGAGAGTCTCATATGGAAGTCATGAAGCTTTTTAAACAAAATAGCATAGTGAAGATCAAGAGCACAAAGGGGGACTTGCTCCAGTGTTTGAGAAATGGCCATTTTAGATGAACAATCAGTGAAAAATAAACAGATTTCAGAGGAAATGAAGGGTGCCTGGTCCCTGAGGAAATGCGAGGCAGTTGAGGTGGGTCCACCTGAGACCTTTCCTCCCCAAAAAGCACAAAACCTGCTCTCCGTACAGCAGAAACTGAGCTGCTGGCACAGCTTGAAGACCTCCTGCTCACCAGGAGACCTGAGCACTGAACAAAGCAGGAGGATTATGTCCCACAACATCAGATTCTCCAGATATTCCTGTTGCTGAAACGGCACATGAGAGAAAAGCTTTTTTCTTTTGGATTTATTCCCTCAGAGGCGTGTTTCCAACACTGCCTGATATATTGGACACTCATCAAGAATGGTCCTGGGAGCCTCTGACATCAGGAGTGAGCTGGAGGGAAGGATTTTTTCTGGCTGAGAAGGAGGAGGTGATATTGTACAAGAGGCAGCAAGTGAGAATCCTCTGCCAGGGATTCTGTTGAAAGCCCAAGGGGGAAAGGAAAATCAGGATGTAGGCCTTGGCCAAGGGAGCAATTACTCCTGGAAATGGATTTGAGTGGGCTGGGATTGGGGGAGGTGTTTTGGAACAAGACACCTGGAATTTGTAGCCCTGTTTTTTCTCTCCCCCTTTATCTCCTCCATGTTTGGTTTTTTTGGAGGGGGTGGGGTTTTTTGGTTTTTCGTTGGGTTGGTTTTTGTAGCCTTCATTTGTGTGGTATTTTGTTTAACAATTGACCTATTTAAGGTGGAAAACAGCTCTGAATACCCTGTGAAACAACATGCTGTGTTGTGGATGGTATGAAAAAATAGTACACTGAACAAAGTGTAACGTGCTACCTCAGAGAGAAAGATATATTTTTCAAGTAAAATCTAAAATATGGATCCCATTGTGCTGTTATTAAGGGGATCCTTTTCTTTTGCTTCAAGTATGGTTTTATAAATTCTAAGATGAAAATGAGTTGAGACAACTCTGCAGAGAGGAACTGCAGTCATATATGTGAGTCACAAATGTTTTACTTAATCAGAGAAACTGCTCATTCTTTTACAGATTACATCTATGCCTAAATATTTTATTTAATAACTAGCAAAATGCCAATTCTGGGTCTTCAGAGCTCCAGCACGTCACTAACAGCAACATTTGAGTTCCAGTGGTATTACACTAACTTGTTCACCAAGAACTTGGCCAATGATGCATTGACCAATTCCTCTCATCCTCTTTTTACTTTGGGAGATGTGCACCCACAGGTGTCTCCAAGAGTTGTATTGGACAGATGTGGACCATTGTGTGGGTTTTATGGGTTTTATTTTTTTCCTAGAGTGCCCAGGAGATCACTATATCCACTCAAGATGAATAAATTCTAGGGTCCTGGAAATCCCTCAGAGAATGTAACAGGGCACTTCTGCCTCACTTGAGCACCTGGCGGCGAGGTCAATTAGGATTGTCTAACCAATGTTCAGTGCTTCTATAACTTCATCCAGGTGCTGATAGCAAAAGAGCAATGTCCATGCATTTTGTTGTGGTGAGTCCTTTCACAAAAAAACCGAACAATTGACAGAGAATGTGGAAACATTAGAGTCAATGATAATGGAATAATTGATGCCAGATGGACTTCTCCACCTGATATCAGTCAGTGTGCCAGTGAAACAGGGCCATTTATTGCAAGGAATACACAGCATATGTCAGGGTACCATCAGCACCTTTTCAAACATTATTTTGATCATTTTGAAAGCTGCTAATGTGTTGAGTTTCTTACTGTGATTGCCCTTATACATTGCAACAAGATCCTTTTTTGTTTAAGATTTCCCAAGAAGGAAAATATGATCTTCGCTCTCCCTGCCTCCTCTGGCTAGCATCAGATTTGGCAAATTTTCATTAAAACTTATAAGTAAACTGTTATTTAAACACTGGCTAAAGATCATTGCATAGCTGCTTTTACAAATCCTTGTTATTTTCAGACAATGAAAAATAATGAGATAATATTTTCTTAGGCATTATGTAACTATTAAAGTAGATATTTTATAAATCATTGCCACTTCCAAGGCTAAGTTTATTAGTTTGTTTTTAAAGGTTGATACTTTTCCAAGGAAGCCCCAATTTACTTCAATCATGCATCTGCTTTTCCTAATGTGAGAGTCTGAAGTTTCTTTGTTTTTAAGAGGTGGTGAAAGGTCGTTTGAGCATCAGTTCAGTCTTGTGTATGGTGGTGTTCCCCCCTCGGATATGGAGGAGCGGGGTTGGGGGTGGGTGTGTGTAGACTAAAGTGGGCATACTTTGTTTTGACCATTTCATTCTGTTGTATGTCTTTTAATTAAGACAATGCTCCTCTCTTAATTATTATTTTCTGTCATTTTCATGTAATTTTATTTTTCATCCTGTCATTCAAAACATGGGCTGCCTCTGAAGAGACAAGAGCTCTACCGAGCAGGGAAATTTTCCGGTCCTGTGGAACAAACTACAAGCTGATGCTGGAGATACTTAGGATATGCTGCCTAATTTTTGTCTGCTGGCTTCCCTCTTCAGTACCCAGTGAGTGCCTCTGTGCAGTGCAGGAGAGACAGGACAGTCCAGTTTGGAGATGAAATAAGTGACCACTCACTGGGAGCGTTTACACAGTCCTATACTTTGGAGCGCTATAGTCCTACCCACTGCCCTCATTGCATGGACAGACTCTGAAAAAATTTCCAAGTATGGGTTTAAAATGAGGAGTGCAGAGACCTTGAGGCATCCAGAGACCTGCACTCACTCCTCCAGTCGTACGGTGCAGTGAGGTGACTGTTAATCTCCCTCTCCCACCCCATGGACTGCAGTTCTCCTGGTGCCAGCCTCCAGTGCGTGGCCAGCCCCACAGGTGGGGAATAATCTGTCACTGGAGCTAAAAAGCACCTAAAGGCAGGCAGGGTTGGAGACCTGGAGGGATTTCTTCAGAGGAAGGGGAGGAAAGCTCTTCCGTTCAGCTTCGCGTGCGCTGAGACTGACACATGTGCCGCTGGGGAGCAAATTTCTGGTAGGGGATCTGTCTTTCAGAGCTCTAACTCACACTAGGAAACATTACTGAAACCCTGAAGCGTAGCTCCTTCGTGCTGCGCCTCAGGATTCTACCACGTTCTGGCACGTTGAGCCTAATGCATGCAGGTTTGTAGTGCTATTCTTGAGTTTCCTCTTGTATTGTTTCTTGCTGAGGGAGTATGGGATGTGCAATTCACCCCATCAGATTTTATTGAGGAGTCATCCGCAGTCACACGTATACACTATATTCTCTTGAGAAACAACATCTGTTTTCTCTAGTATTTCAAGTTTGAAATGATTGTTGGTTGTTTTAAGTTGTTTAATTAACAAAAGGATACAATTAGATAACGTGAACTACTTGCGCCTCTTGTCAAGTGCAACAATAACTCCATGAGCCACAGAATAGGGAGGTTTCCTCAATAAGCTGTTTGCTGATTTTTTTTGGTATCTTCTAATCGTCTGTTTTCCCTGTTTTGTGTAAGTACAGATTCCTCTGGTTTTCTCTGTAAAACAGACACATCTTGTCTCATGGGTGAAAAAGACACTAAATGTGCGCTGGATGTAGTCCTCAGGACCATCTGTTTTGCACATTGTGCTAACCCAGTTAAGGTGCTCTCAGGTCCTATTAGGATTGTTCATATAGATATATTAAAAAAAAAAAAGAAAAAAAGTATATGAATGTATGCATAGGCACCTGAAGTAAAAGGGATAAAAAGGGAAGCAAAGCAGTATAGTTCCTCGTAGGACTGTAACAGAGCTGGCAAGCAGAGTCCCTAGTGCTTGACTGAGCAACTGTTACATAGACCTTATCACCAACTAAAATTACACGTCAACACGTAACTGTAATTTAAATGAAAGGCCAGGAAAGCTCAACTTCGTCACTCTCCCAGTGACAGCAGATGGGGTCTCGGTGAGGATTTCATATAGTTAGTTTCCTTGAAAAAAAAACTGGCATCCTTCTTTTGCAAGGATGTTCCTTATGGGTTTTTCATTTAGTCATGTAAGTAAGCTTCTGAAATATCATAAATTTCTAGTGTAAATAAAAGTAGCCTTCAGGCTTTTTTAACAAAAACATATTGTGCATTTCCAGGGGCGCAAATGATCCTCAGGACAGCTGACTGATAAGACTTGCTGCTTTTGCCTCCTAAACATGAGGGCCATAGTACTAAATAGGCATTTTATTTTTCACTTTGTCTTTCTGAAGTTGATTTACTCTCACAGCTGTGTAGGCAATTGCATGGTTTGCAAAGGAAATGGTTCATACCAGTGCGTTCCTACAAAATTAGTTCCTATTAATTCCTAAATTATATATTTTGGGTAGCAGCTGGATTAATTCCGTGTAAAAACTCTTATTTTTTTTTCTCCCTTGCATTATGCATTCATATGAATTACATTATATCTTAAGGTGCAAAGTTTATGCCTTTTATATTCCTTCTCCCAGGGGAAGTGTGATGATAGTAACAATTTTGGTCACATAAAGTACTGGTTATTTCAGCTATCTAAATTCAGTTTGTGGTCTTAGATGAACAAGGTGTTGTCATTGTTTGCTTCTTACCCCGCTCTTTTTTCACAGCCACGCTGCACAACATCACACAGCTACCCATCTATAACACAAATGCTGTTGTATTAGAGTGGAGAGTTGTGCTGATCTCCGTGCAACATATAGAGAGTGTATATTGTATGGAATGCCTAGAAAGCTGCTGTATGGCTATAAATTTCTGTGGTGGTTTGTTGGGGTTTTTTTTCATGCTGCACATACCTGCTAATTACCAAAGTGATTTATGGTTCAGGCATATTTTCTCTTTCATTGCTCATCATCCTTTTTTCAAGTTTTAGAAATGAAGTCATTTTAGTAAGTAGTTATCTCAGAAAACCTTGGCGAGGCGGAGGGAGCCTGCTGGCCGCTGTGTGGGTACAGTTTGGGCTGCAGCCAGGGGGTAGGTTAGCATCCTCCCCTCGACACACAAAAATCTTCACCCAGGTTACGCAGGGCAGAGAAAAAGGGATGCTTCTAGGACGTGGCTGCTGGGGTTCAGGCCAGCCTGTGAACTCGCTCGTTAATGCCTTTGTTCAGCACGGTGGAGAACAGCAAGAGGGAAGAGGATCATTCTGAACCCACAGCCCCGTGGGAAGCCAGTCAGCTGAAGCCCCCATTGAGCCTCCCTTTTTTCTCCTGCGGTTTTGGCTGCAGGAAAGAAATGGAGGGCTGGCGGGGGAATGATCAGCAGTAATCTTCTCAGCCAGCCAGCCAGCCGTCTCCTCCTGTTGACATTGAAGTAATGAAAAAGGGATAGATTCTGCTGCTCGTTACCTCTGTGTATCCAAATAATGAGAGCAGAGAGAAATTATTGTAAATCTTCCCGACTTTGCCTCTTTGGAAGAGTGGGCCATGGGGAAAGTGACAGGACCTGTTTTATTTTCACTCTGTGATTCACGTAGGTATTCATCCCAAGGGGTTTCCTCTGTGGGTTTTTTTGCCTTGTACTTCATTTTACGCAGCAGTAATTTTAATTCAGATGAACTCATTCCCACTTGTTGATTTAAATTTTCAAGATGAGAATAGTTGTGTTCCCTGAACTGGCAGTAGACTGGTTTGATATTCACATTTTGTAGATGTAATGCGTTTCCATTAGTTGACACGGTGGAGTTACACCAGTGTAGAACTGGACTTAAGAGAAGAACCAAACCCAAAATACACATGTAGGACTTTTAAAGAAAATAAGGAAAAACTCCCCTAAACTGATTTTTTTTTTTTTATTATACAGGGAAATAAAGACCAACCAAGCTTGTAGATTTTTATTTTTGTTAAAAAAAAAGGCGGGGGGAACCTGGAATTTGGGAGTTTACTTTCAGATGTAGAACTACCATACACAAAGTAACCAGAGATTTGTCTTTGGCAGTTTGTCCATTCCCCTCCCTGCGAAATGTAATTCATTAAGGGAGTTTCTTGTCAAGCGTTAACTCGTAAACTGCAATGAATGAGAGACAGAAAATAATTCAGTAATGCTAATGGTGTAGTAGTCCAGCTAGTGTGGTCAACGGATTAAGGGTAGTAACAAGGTGTTTTGGTACTTAGCTAAGATGCCAAGACAGTGTCAGCCAATAAAATGAT
The DNA here is from genome assembly GCA_013400055.1 of Nycticryphes semicollaris. Classification (NCBI taxonomy): domain Eukaryota; kingdom Metazoa; phylum Chordata; class Aves; order Charadriiformes; family Rostratulidae; genus Nycticryphes; species Nycticryphes semicollaris. The sequence goes on from VXBJ01001907.1 coordinate 360,362, forward strand.
GTCATGCACTCAGTGGCAGGGTTTGGTCGATGAAAACTGACAGTTTTGTCTCTTAATCCTACTGTGTGCAATAACAAAAGATCAGGAAGGACTATATTTAAAAACAGAGGAAATGTAATGAGTCCACTAGAAGAGCTTGTTGCATTGTTTTCCTTTTTTTTCTCAGAGCTAGGATTCAGTTGAGATGATGGTCACACTGGCACTGAGCTCCCCGAGCTCCTTTCCCGCTGCCCAACGTGGGACTAACCTCTGGAATGGCAGCAGAGCTCTCTGGAGTAAATGAGACTGTAGTGGAAAGATCTTAGGGTTGCTTATATTCCCACGATGGAAACATTACACAAGCATTTGGAGCGAAGCTGAAGCGTAAGGGCGATGCTAACTCAGTCACCAAATATGCAGCAGAACAAGTTGATTTATAAAGAAATATAGCCCACTCCAGCCTGAGGGGAGCCTGTAAATCTGTCTCTCCAGAAGAGCTAGGATGGTGGTCATGTATTTTTCCTCTTTTGAGACCAATTAGGCTGTTAGAGCTTGCCTTTGGCCAGAGAAAACACTGTACCTGAGCTGTGCTCCTTGGGGACTTTGGGAGGACGGAGGGAGGAAGCCACCCAAGCCCCATGATCTTTGTTGGGAGGTGATGGCCACAACATCCTCTGGCTGCTTGCAAGTGGTTTGGTGGTGGTCTGCTCATGCAGTAAGCAGATTTAATTCATAAGCTGACCAACCGTGGTCACAAAAACATGTATTTTCATCAGTTCAGTGTGCTGAATGAGGTTGGTTGCAACAAGATGAGTGCCAGAGCCAGCTCCAAGGGGGAATCATCCCAGGGGCTCACAGGGTGCAACTATCCCCTTTCAGCAACAGGTTTCATCTCACATCATAAAAACACACCTTAATCTGAGCCGTTCTGTAGGTTATTGTTATTGGAGTGTGTCTGGTACTCAAGTGAGTGTGGTGGGTTTTTTCCTGTATAACCATATTTGAAGGTTATCTCCTGTGGTTACATTAACCACCAACTTTAACGAGCTCTGCTGACTTGCCCCAGCTGAAATTTTGTTCCTCAAAATCTAGCATCTGTTAAGTAAGTTTTAATGTGTAAAGGCTCTTAGTCAACAAACAGTTGAGCCAAGTTGAACTCAAGGTTTGTTTCCAGAGATTGTAATGTCTTTCATCTCTTTGGGTATTAATATAGAGGCTAATATAGCAGGGCCAGCCTCTACCTCTGAGCTTAAGATATCAAAAGGGTTTATGGAGTCCTTAAGCCCAAATGCTACTTTTAGAGTGCCTTGAATTAGTGGAAATATGGTGGGATATTGCAGGCTTCTAGCTGTCATCCTAGGAAGACTTAGGGTGTGAATCCAAAGTGGTTCAGGTTGATCAAAACTGGTCCTGCCTTAAAACTGCCCCACGGTCAGTGGGGAAGCCACTCCTGGCTCAAGTTGCTGAAACAGAAGATGAAGCAGAATGAAAAATAGCATTATTCTGCTGAACCTGCTCTCCAGACATCTCCTTTTACAAGAGAGAAGTGGAGAGTCCTGAGGTGGGGGAGGTGAGAAACCGGGATACCTCTAGTTTAAAGTGGCCTAAACTATTGTTGACCAGCACCTCAAGATTTCCACATAACCCACGCGTCTTTAATTGCTGCTAAAATGACAACTGTATAATAATAGTATAAGTAGCATGAGCAGAGCTGTAGATAACTGTGTAATTGAAGTCCATGAAACTATTTACATGTTTAAAAGTATGCAGATGCTGGTGTCTTATGCTAGATCAGGATCTTAATTATGAATAGTTTGAGATAATTGGGTTGCTTTAGCTTTATATCTCAACCTGCTAATTCTAACTGCTAAATTAGGATTCAAGTATAATCCACATACATTTCCTTAACTATTACAATACGTTCCATACGTTAGGTAATCAGTCATGAAAGCCTTGCGATTAATTCTACTCCTGTATTCCAGTTCTCTGTGGGAGAGATCTGAGTTCAACACATTCCTATCACCAGCTGAATTCGGGCAGTTATTTCCTTACCTTTTCCTGTGTGATTTTTCCTAGTATATGTAAATGGATAAATGTTCTGGATAGATATTTTGAGGAACAAGTGAGTCCCAAAGTGTCTTTATTTTGTTAAGGATTTTATTCTTGGGTTGCTATACTAGCCTGTATTTTCTGGCTTGTGTTTTCTCTTTCCTCTTTTTTAGAAGTGTGCAGTTAAAAATGAATCCAAAAAGTACCAAGCTTGACATTTTTAACAGAAACAAAAAACGTGGAGAGCACATCTGCGTTTGAGTCCGTGATGAACAATCCAGCCTTTATCTTAATCTAAAGTTTACATGGGCGGAGTCATTATCCGCTTACAGGTGCAGGAGTAAAACTTCATTTTATTGTTCCCACAGATGAGCACCATGCCAGGGCTGCCCACGAGGCCGTGCTTCTATGACATTGACCTTGATCCCGTCACAGAGCAAGTGAAAGGATTGTTTTGAGAGCGACGTCCAAATTCAGGTCAGTCAACAGCCTTTATTTTCCTGTTCCAGCTTGGAGAAGGATGTTTGTCTCTAGTATGTATATAAAAAAAAGGTTGTCAGGAGTTTATCTAGGCCTTAGTTTCACTAAGGACTTCACACAATTTGGGGAGACATGGGGGAATATTTCATCATGTGTGCTTTACCACAAGAGTTTCTCGTTTGCTGAATGGTGTCCAGCACTGTGCTGGTGTACACTGGTGGTGCACATTGATGGTGCCTTTTGGATTTCCTGGCTCTGTCAGTTTGGCGTGAGGAGAAGCTGGTTCTGCCACTGTAACACTCTTGGCTATGAAAAAAGTCAGCCTGAAGAAACCACATCATGTTAGTTGCCTCAAAAGAAATAATCCTCTAATTCATCTTCCATACTACTCTCTTGTGTTTCTGTCATTATGTAGATACCAGGGGAGATGTTTCTCTGCTTATCCATGAGCTTTGCTCTGTTTTTCCATGTTTTTTGTTTTTTCCTGATTGCTGTCATCGTTCTCAAATGGTAATAAGCACTTCAGGAACATGAATCTGTCCTCTTAGCCTGTCCGTTTTTCATGCTGGGTTCTCTCCCTTTTCCTTGTAGTTCCCCCACTAGTTCCACCCCACCTCCTCCTCTTCTCTGAGTATTTATATCTTCATGGTGTCCTGTTTTAATTTTGTGTAGCACACGTTCCTCCCTTAAAAATCCAAGTTGTTATGAAAATATTCCATGCTACTCCACCTTGACTCTGTAACATAGTAAGTGGAGTGAGACAAGATGTTACCCTGACTGAAGCAAACCCTGTGCACCTGCAATGGGACTTTTCTCCTCTTGTCACATAACTCTCTCCCTTCCCCCAGTAAATCAGTCTGGAGGGTGAAATGGTTACTTTTCCACAAGACAACAGTATTACTGTGAGCTATATAGGACTGTGAAGGGACCCCCAGATCAGCCACAGCTTTGAGGTGGATGTACCCAGGCACTTGAGCTCTGCTCTACCAAACCATGCCTGCTCCGGTCTGAGAGAACTGCCTTTCATTTTCTCTTTCTGTGTTTCAATGATGTTTTGGAGGAGGGGAGACAGAATCCAATGAGATTACCTTTCAGACTACATTAAGTGTTCACTTGCCCATGTCTGAATGTCACAGCATCCACATAACATCTGCCATTTCGCATGTGCCAGTCAAGATAAGTACAAAGCAGTTAGCTTGAAAGTTAACCAGCATGCACAGGTACTAATTACTCTTTAATTAGCTTATATGTAAACCATCACTGACCATTCTGTTGCTGGGTGGTGTTTGGCATACCACTTCCTGGCATATACCCCATTTTTTGTTACTGATAGGCATTATATGTGCAATGGGCTTCATGCATACCTATTGATTCATCATCTGTCAGTCATGTAATTGCTTCTGAATCATTTAAAATGACTGTAGAACCCTAACGTAAAATCTGTATGCAGATTCACATAAGCCTGCGTAATCGGTGCTTTCCATCCAAACCATGGATTGCTGAGATTTGAAAAACAATGATAATTAAGCAGATTAAATACTCTGCCCCAACTCTGAAGGTCTTTCATTTGAAATTGTGTGTGAAATGAAAATGTTAAATTTGGCTTTTAGTCAGTGATGGTGTTTTCTTAGATGTAAAAAGGAACACTAACGAAGTCATAAAAACATAGTAGTCAGGTAGGAACATAGCTAACTTAAAAATTATTTTAATTTCATTACAGAGGTATTGGTGGCATCTGATAGATGAATGATTCACTAAGTTTAAACCTTTTAAAGAAAAAATAGCTTGACTGTATATACTTCTCATCAATATAGGCACGTATTCAACTATGTTCCTACATTTAACAATGTAAATATATGCCTTGAGAGTGTTACAATACCCAGTGAATACCACACAAGGTAGTCAGTGTTCATTCAGCTCTAAAATCCATCCAGTTCATATGCCAGGTTTGTACATTTCTCATTTTGCCTAAAGAAAAAGTATATTCCTGTATAATCTTTATTCCAAACTTTCAGTAGAGAAGCTTAGCTTAGTATTATGCTTTGCTTTCTCACATTCACTGAAGTGAACACACACTCTAGCTGATACTATGCTATGAGGCAGTTGTGGGTTTGTTTCTATGAAGGCAGATCAAGGGATATTTACTTTGTTTTCACTTGGTTTAACCTCTTTTGTTAAGGTTTTAGTGTACAGTGTGAAATTTCTAGTAATATGATATTGCACCATCTCGTTAGTACTGATTCAAGTCTTGAAGATGTGGTAATTGAAAAATATGTAGAGATTTGTGGAAGAGCTGCAGATGTTTCATTATAAACATGCATGCAGAGCTGAGAACAGTTGTTTTGGTGTGTAGTTTGTATCCTTCTCTGCAGTACACAGCTTCATGAGGCTTGTGAAAGAGACACAGCCAAAAGTTTCTGCTGCTGGGGCAGCTGTGTGGGCTCTTACTGAGCTGAAATATTGTAAGTCATTAACATCTCTGATTTTTCTCCACCCCTTCACTGCATTAATGAAGCAGATGATAGTCCTCACAAAAGTTTGCAGAAGACCAGTCATTGGAATATACTGTAAAAAGTCATACAAGCAAAAACTTTGTCAGAAAAGTGAGCTTTTTTCTTTTTCCTGTTGACAAATAGTTAATACATGAAAGACAACATATTACCATCTTTCTGTAGGAACAATGTGCTCCATTAAAAAGCTGAAACAGGAGTTGATCGTGATTGTCCCCCTCTACTCGGCACTGGTGAGGCCCCACATCAAATACTATGTCCAGTTTTGGGCCCCTTACTACAAAAAATGCATTGAGGTGCTGGAGTGCCTCCAGAGAAGGGCAATGAAGCTGGTGAAGGGTCTGGAAAAATAAGTCTTACGAGGAGAGACTGAGGGAGCTAGGGTTGTTGAGCCTGGAGAAGAGGAGGCTGAGGGGAGACCTTGTTGCTCTCTACACCTACCTGAAAGGAGGCTGTAGAGAGGCAGGGGTTTGTCTTGTCTCCCAAGTCACTGACGATGGGACAAGAGGAAATGGCCTCAAGTTGTGCCAGGGGAGGTTCAGACTGGCTATTAGGAAAATTTTTTTACACTGAAAGGGTTGGAATAGGCTGCCCAGAGAGGTGGTTGAGGCACCATCCCTGAAGGTATTCAAAAGACAGGTTGACAGTGCCATGGTTTAGTGATGGTTTTTTATCAGTGTTAGGTTGATGGTTGGATGAGAGATCTTAAAGGTCCCTTCCAAGTTAGACAATTCTAATATCTGGAAATGAACCTAATGGTATCCGGCCAGTACCCTACTTAAATTATTAGCTCACACACCAAGAGAGTTAAAATTGTTTCCTTTAGAGCTCTCTGTAGACAGCACAAGTCAGTATAAGAATTACTTCCATGAAGCAAGTTTGCCATTAGGAAGAAATAATTTTTAAAACTTATGAACATGACCCACTCTGACAAATTAAAGTCTTTTAAGGACTTTTGTGAGCTCTGAGGATCCCTCTAATTTAATCATCATCAGTGGGTTCCTGCTCATACTGTGCTAATTTTACTTTGGGCACCTGGGTGGATGGTGGGGGTGTTTTCCTCAGTTGTGACTTAGTAAGGCCATGGCTGTCCACAACAGTAGATATATTCTTGCACTCATCTCCTCTTCAAAACTGGCAGAGCACCGGCACGATTGTAATACACAGCATAGGTATTTTGCCACCCTCAGAGCTTTTCTGAATACGAGAGGAATCCCAGAGCTCTGACCGTGAGCATCTTCACGGCCATAAGGAACCCCATGAGGCAAGGACATCAAAACTGATGTCCTAAAATTGCAAACTGCTTGTTAGATGTTTTCATTCATTTAGGTACAGATAAAAGGTACTTGAAGACCTTTCCTTTGCACACATAAAATCAAGCCTATGAAACAAAAAACTGACTTAGTTTCATTCCACAGTAATGCATTTCATTCAGTAGCAATTATTACAATAACATATAATCTAAAGTCCATATCGTACTGAAATACGAGTACAAATCTTTGCTTCTCACCTAGTAGGGTTAAACAGATAATAAACAGGAGGTACATGTGACATAACCGAATGCTTTTGATTATTATGGTTAAGGTAAAAATATCCAGTTTCACAAAAACACTGCTTTTTGGTTGTAATGCCTTTTTTTTTTTTTCCTTTGAAGAAAGCAAAGATGTCTTCTTTCAACATATAAATTCTTTATCTTTCTCATTTCAGAAGACTGGAAATTAAGAACAGCAACTTTCCTGTTTCCTGAAAGTATGAGACAAAAATGAATCCAAAATATTTCTGTTATGTGTCTCTAGAGGAACGTCAAGATAGACTAAAGAGCAAAAGTTTACTCTTTCTTCAAACCAGTTTTTATGATGAAATATAGCTGTAAGGTTAAAATAGAAAAAAAAGGCAAGCTAAAGTTTTTCTTGCTGTAGTGCTGGAAGCTCTCTACTGGGGCTTAAACTTGTTTATGGGTAAAATGACATTGAAAAAGAGAGAAATTTTTCACCTTAGAGTTTTTGTCGTTTCGCAAAGGAGTTTACATGCATATTTTCCTTATCTTGGCCATCTAAAAACTTGTGTTAACATGATAGTACTGTGTGATGAAGACTATTTATCGCTGAAAAATACACTTTTGCTTCTGGCATTCAGGAGCTGAGACTACACACAGATTAACTGCACATTTTTGAGTTATCATCAAGCGTTGCTCTGGATGCGTTTGGGCAACAGCCAAGCTTCAAGCAAGGAAGATATTAAGCAGAGAAAGAACAGAGCATGTATTTTGTAAAAGGTTTTTAATATACAATTTGTTTCCTTGTTGGGCAAAGATCTTTTGAGACACTTAATCTATAGCTGTCTCAGATACGTAGGTCTCTGTTTATCCAAAGCGTATGTTACAGGCTGTCCAGCTGATTTTGTGCCACTTGTGGTGAAGCTGGTTGTTCAGCAAGGATACTGCTCCTTCTGAAGCCCCATTTTGCTCTTGTTCTTGGCTAATGAAGCCTCCTGCTGTGCTGGCTCCTGACCCAGAGTTTTTCCTTGTCCTGTCCCTAGCAGCACACAAAACACTCAGTAACAACAGAGGAGCGTCCACCAGGCAACGATTCCACAGGACAGAGCCTTGGTCTTCTTCCTTTCGCAGGTTTTAACCACCATACGTGTAAAACTGGACAGCGTTTTCTATTTGAAAGGTGTATTCAAACATGTTAAATCCTAAACAGCGTGCTTTAATTTACCTCAGTAACTTGCCTTATACCATGGGGGTTTTTTTTCCCCCAAAAAAATCTGCAGCAAAACAAGCCTTAGGTACAGGATACCGCATTTAGCTTTTCAAGCTGCTGCTCCTCAGGAAGCTCTCGCTGGACTGGCTATTGGTTCCTTCAGTAGCAAAAAAAAAAAAAATACAACAGAACAATAGGTTGAATCGAAACAATAGGCCATTGTTTTTTTAGGTAAAAAGTAGTGAAATAATGATGAGAGAGTTTATTTTCCTAGTGACGTTTTCCATCCTGTCGCTTTGCTCCGCTTACGCACATCTGTATGTTATGGGCTTCTGCGATGTAGTTTTGGTTCCCTTCTATGCAGCCACATTTGGAGACTTAATTATCTCAGGAACTGTGTTGTAATTGAGGGGTTTGTTTTGGTTTTTAAAATCATGCTTTGTTATTTATAAACTCAAAACTATAATTATGGACAGAAGAGCAAACTGGGGACAATTAAAATAATTATCTGTGCCTTCCCTGGAGTAGCACGGAAATGTCTGTTGACTGCATTTCAGACCTGGTCTATTCATAGCATCCCCCAGCACCATGGAGCTTGCTGTGAAGCTAAACGTAAAAAATAGACCTAGTTGATATTTTAGTCTGATTAGACAGCAGAGCTCATAACAGCCTAGACTGGGGATGCTTTAATTGCACTGGGCAGGACAAACAAGGTAGTAGAAAGCAAGATTCAAGTGTGGTCTCACAGCTGCTGGGGAGAAAGATTGTTGAGATTTTCTATTAAATTGTACCCCAAAACACTACCACATTATTCATACACGTAACTGTGTTGTAATTTAGTCCAGCTCACACTGAGCTATCCAGCTTCGAAAAATCCAAAGACTTGCAGAAGAACTTCAGTGTGGCTTCCAGCCATAGTTTTCCTAGTAGCGTTCTTTCAAGCAAAATAAATGAGGCTTTCCCTCCGTCTTGTCTGAAGATATCTGGAAAACCATAACTGTGCCTTACTTCTGGTCACTGACAGTTGTGTTTGACCTATCTCCATGGAGTGTTGGGTAATAAACATTGCGCTAGCTGCCTGCCTGGGAAGATTCCATATGGAATATGGATGTCTGAGCAACGAGTTTCATAAGTACCTTTGAACTACGGTGTGATACCCTCATGCTTTCTATATTGTAGTGTCCGTGTTGTCCCTTCAGGCCACACGTGCTGGGACTGTTTATCTCCCTTTCCCTAGAACACCATTCCAGCTCAGTTAGTTGAGATTTAACAAACATCCTGTAATTCTGTAATATTTTTTTTTCTACCGTCATGTGCACAGGATTTGTTATATTGTTTTGATAGCTTCAATAATTCAAGGAAAGCTGGAATGACCCTCTCCTGTTTTGTCATAGTTAACTAGATGGGAGGAGGGAGAAAAGCTATCTGGAAAATCCCTTGAGCTATTACATTTTTGGTTCTTTCCATTCACTTTTAATAGAAGATTTTGTTAAAAAGAGTCTCCATTGGTGTGCAGCTCCTGTCTCATAATCCAAAGGGACCAAGTTATTGGCCAGCAGCTGAGCTGCAGAAACTGCCACGGTACGTCCCCTTGGGCCACCCTTAGCTCCAAATGCAAATGCCTTCATCAAGGAGGGTTTGGAATGAAATCTTTTCAAGTTAAGTGTTATTGCTAAGCGCATTACTTGTTGCGACTCAGATGTGATTACAGGTGAGGGACTCCTGCCTTTGCTAGTGCCCTGAGCCATTTTATGACCCAGCAGAAGGGCAGCTTTTTCAGGAGGCTTCCCCTGCTCACTGCACGTACCCCCTGCGTTTGCCAACGCCTGTTCTAAACCACACCACTGTTTATTACCAGGAGGTCTGCTTTTTGTAGTGACTGAATACTTTGTTATTGCTACTGCTGAGCTACAGAGAACTAGTGACATTGAAATACATCAGACTACATGCGATGGGTTTTTTCATTTGTATTTTAAAATTCAAAAGCCTGGAATGTCAGTTGCCATGAACATGAAAATAAAGTGTATGACTGTACTGATGTACAGTGTGCAAAAGTGGTACCTATCTCAAGTCTGAACTCATTTAAGTACATCCATTATTTAATGTTGTTCTCTCTTCTTTTACTGTCTCACTTGTACAGTGACCAATCTTTTCTCTTAAGCCACTTAACATGTTTGGTTGCACAGGGGGGTTTTCCATAGGACCTTCTCCACCAGTACAGTCCTTTTGAAGTTGGGCTGTGGGTTTGGAGGGAAGGACATAGCAGACTAACATCCTGACCTTGTCCCAAAATATCATGCTATTGCTGTTGGTCCTCGGTGTGAAAGGCTGGATCAGACACAAGGGTCAATTGGACACTTTCTACTTCTCAGTTGGCAGCTGAATTTATGTGAAATGGTGTCAGGCACAAGAACTGGCACCTGTGTGATGCTCTGCGTTGGATTTAAGTACAAGCAATGCAAAAGCTTCAGGAACTACAGGTGTTCAATACATCAACTGGATCATAACACAGCACAAAAGCATCCCAAGAGCAGGAATAAATTAAATGTGGAACCAGGAGTGGGGAAGAAATGAAGTGCTTCAGGCACATACTGGACATTGGTCCTGTTTTCTAAATACCTTAATGAAGTCCTAACCGTATGATTTGGACTAGTACTAGGTTTTCTCATGCTTCTCAGTGCTAGGTTTTCAGCTTCTCTTTCTTTTTGCTTTCATCAGGGAACTTACACATAACACCTCTCAGGCACCATGTTTGGGCTTCAGCAGGACCTGGGTCTGCCCTGCTGATGGCCACCCAACCAGCCACAGTGAGCAGTGGAGGCAGGGGAGGTTCACTGTCCTCCACTGAATTATTGGGGCAGCAGCAGGGGGTAATCAGTTTCACCCCTTTTAATATGAAGTTTTTCACAGAAAAAGGTTTTGAGAGCATATTTCAGAGAAAGATTTTTTAAGGCCAAGTTAGGACCCCCCTGCTCGAGAGGGTTGAAACAGCAACACTGAAAGCCCCTTCAAGCATTTGGCCTGAGAACAGGACTGCTGCACTGTATGTGTCACCCTGCAGTGAGGGGTTAAGGCCAGAGTGTTTATGTGAAGTAAGCTAAATTCAAATATTTCCACAAGTGTGGTCATAATAATGGTTCCCTGCTCTGTGCACTTGAGTGTAATGTATTATATATATACAAGCGTGAAAGAGTATGTATTTGTGCATGCAGCTTTTACATGAAGTCTTCAATATTTGCTTCCCAAGTAAACTTTGTAACTTAAACCTTTGAGTAATGACTAGCAAGAGCTAGACTGCTACATGCCAGTGCACCCTGAGGAACCTTTTTAAGTCAGCCCTGCGTTGGGAAATCTCCAGGTCCCTTCCAAAGAAAACTGTTCTGCACACCTATGGACTGCAGTGCTTGTGGAAAGAGTTAGTGGCTGGGGAAGCTCACAGAGCTGAAGCTCACATGCTATAGGGACCGTAAGATCATCTCTTTGCAGAATACTAATAAAAGGAGAATGTATCAAATAGAATTCATGCTCACTTTTATGTAATACACTAAATCAGGTTTTAAGTTATGACATTTTAAAAGCTGTTTCCCACTGAGAGATTCCCATCATGGTATTGCAACTCAATTACCATCAACATCTGGTCAAAGTTAGATTCCTAACGCCAGAGAAGACTTCCAGCTTTTCAGGACCCAGCCTGTTGGTTGCCCATATAACACAGCACCTGCATGTCTCCATCAAGTGTAATCAAATGGTGCTAAGAAACAGTACAAAGAGAGACGAGCAGCAAGTGAAAGATGTCATCACTTTAAAAAAAAAAAAAAAGAAAAGCAATGAGGGAAAGTTAACACTACTGGAGAAGACCCAGAGCCAGTGCTTTAATTCACAGCCAGCATGCTGTTTCCCATCAATGTTTCCCATCCCCTCACAGTGTTGGCTACCAGATCCCCAGAGAAGGGAGGAAGATCTGTTGTTGAGCTCATGCCTGGCATCCCCTATAGCAACTGCAGAGAATCACCAGGGTGGCAACAACTGCTGTGGAGCTGGGGAGGAGGCACCAGTCTCAGATTCCTGCATTTATGGAGTCCCTCCTCACAGGTGCCTCCTCCTCTGCAGTGGGTCACTGCAGAAGCAAACCTCACCTTCTGCTAAATTCAGACATCTTTAGCCAATGACTGCATTTACTCAACAACAAGCAAACCAACTTAGAAGCAGAAATGGAAGAGTTACACCCGGTACGACTGAATGATTTAAACACGTCTGGGAGCTGTATAGACAACCTGCAATTATCAAACCGAGAATGTCACAAGCTGTTTAAAAGACAGATGGTCCGTTTTGCAAGTCTTTCAGAAAGGACCAACGGCATTGTTATCCCAACATCATGCTGGGGAAAAAGCATGTAGTAGCTCTGTGGAAAAAGGTTCCCTAAAGTACTACTTCTCTGCAAGTATTCTAGTTCTGTCCCTCTAAGCTCTGACACAAGAAAAGTAAATAAAATTTAAAGAAAGCACAAACTCAGAAACACCAAAACCTCACTCTCTCCCCAAGAAGATCCCATCAAATACAATTGGGCATCTGTGAGTGGATTAACGCAAACATCTCTAATGCCCAACTTTCTCCACTGTTTGAAGGTAGGAACAAACCAACAGGAGAACATGCTGTTTAATCCTGTATAAAGGAAAATGAAGTGAACCTACACAGCCACATCCAAACATTTAGAGAATCAAGCCTGGATGCACAAGAGTAATCGGCTTGCATGCTTGGGAAAATATGTTTAGGGAGGACTTTTTCAGATCATAACTCCTGCAAAACGGCCACAGTACCCAGCTGCAGGAGGAGACGGACGCTGGAAGAGCCATACCTTACTTAGTGCGTCTGAAATGGAAACGATCCAAGTAACCATTTACTCATGTGCATAAACTTGCATCTTAAATTTAGCAGCTTTTCACCTTTTGACCTTGAATTTCATATTGCCTTAACCAACTTGACTTGAGCCTGAACAGCTATAGAAATGCTTACAGCCATTCCCTGCAGCAAGACTAAAGAAAGGGTTGCCTGGATCTTGAAACCAGTGTCTGGGTACCGTTCAGATGCAATCGGCACTGGAACCGGCTTGAGTGGAGCTTCCTTTACCATAGACGTTACTCAAATTCCACTGTCACGGTACAGTGCCACCAGGGCTGGCCAGGGTGCCCTCCCCACAGCATTCCATCCTACAAACAGGGTAAACCCTGCTCCCCACACACCACCACCAGGTCAAAACAGAGGATACTCAGTATGTGGGGAGACATACATGGCAGATTTAAAAAAAAAAAAAAACAAAACCACACACACAAAACAAGCAAAAAACCACACAAACACCAAAAACCCCACAAACCACACCACCAAACTTTCCCAAGAGTTATAAACTTAAATCCTAGACTTCAAAAAAAAATTAAAAAAAAAAGAAATCAAGCACATTTTAAATTCTGCATGCTTTGTTTCAATGCCAGTACCCAACAGATGACAACCAGAATTTATAACGTACAGGTACCAGTAGGAATTAGCTCAGCAGTTTTGTTTTGTTAAGCCACATATGAGCTATTATCAGATTTACACTCGGGTTTTTCTTCACGTTTAAGTAGAAACCATAAAGTTGTGCCAGAAACTTGTAGTGGTTAAGCTAGCAGGTGGGGAGGGTGGGCAAGGGCAGTCCCTGAGCACTAGTGGTTTGTTCACTCACAGTCAGCAAAGACCATCTGGATTTACGTCCCGATACGATGGTTGCGAATAAAGTCAAGGTTTGTATAACCGCTGCACATATCCCTGCGATGCACTTTATGTATTAAGGAAACACCAACAAATGGACATTAGCAAGCTAAATATCACTTATCTCACTATTACAAAATTAGTTGCTTTCCCTCTTCAACTGGGCATAAATTCAACAAGTATTGTATTCCACTTATTGTTCTTTGTATTATAGTTACCTAATTAAGTGTTATGCAGTGGCTAATAAGCAGAACACTCTTATACATTCCCCAAATAAGACAAAAATGTTTCAAAAGCTATACACAAGAAGGCTTTTTTCCTAAGATCTGTTTGTGCCAAATACAGTTCTTGTTGAAATAAAGAAAACAAACCCACAAAAACTCCAGTTTTAGCTATACCTTCCAGCTCCTCCTTTGGACACCTATGCAGTGATGTAGATCTGTCTGTCCCCTAGAGCATTAAGAATTAAGGTGGCTCCAGATAAATTCAAAACAATATTTTAAAGTTACTTTCAATACAGGCAAGGATTCCATTATAGAGTCAAGAGGTTAGAGGCCTGCATTTCTCCCAATTAAATTGTTTTTAAGCTATTTTAAATATTCATATATATACCATTCATTCAAATCTGGTACAGACTCTGCCACTGAACACACTGTTTATGCAGAACCACTCAGGATGGAAAGGACCCCTGGAGGTCCCCAAGTCCCACCACATGCTCGAAATTTGACTTATTAGCAAGCAAAAGTTCAAGTAAACTTGTACTTTCACCTACAGATTTAGGGACAAATGCAGCAAAGCTAGGTCATGCATTTTAAGTCCACTTTTGAGCTGTAAGTGGGAGGGCTTGATCATTGTCACAAAAGCACACTGAAAAACCAAAGGCTTGCTGCAAAGATTTGAAGGTCAAAATCAACACAAGCAAATGACCCCACCACTCCCCCAGACCACAGAAACACTCCAGCTGTTTCCCCACCGCCTCTCAAAAGGACAACTTTAAGACCACTGACCTGCTCAATCGTTTGACTGAGTTGCTACAGTCCCAGCAACATCCTGCAGATTTTAAGAGCACTGACCTGACCTCTTGTTTCAAACCACCAGAGGGGAAAAAGGAAAAAGTCTAAACACCTGGACGGACGAGCCATCTCTCGCTCCACCCCCCAAGCCCTCAGGTGTTTTAGGTTTCTCCTAGAACAACCGAGGTCTGGCAGGTGCAGGCATTTCTTACCCTCACACAGGTCCTCACCCCTCCCCACAGCTCCTGAGGGTTTGCAAAGGGCTGATGAAAGGTTGATTGTAAAGTTCTCGGTACATCTCGTGCAACTGATCTATCCAAAGGCTGACACTTCAGTCCCAGTTGGTGATGAGAGCCAGCAGAACACCTCAGGCACAGCAGCAGCAGCAGCATCCCCTCTTTGTGCCTGGCCACACTTCTTCCCCCTGTGACAGTTCAAATAATTGTTCACATTGGAGCCTGCAGCCAGGCTGGGACAGAGGCACTGCTCCTCGCTCCTCCTGCATCCCCTGCCCCCTGGGGGTTAGCAGAGGACAAGGCTGATGGAGGCAGAGCCCACCCCACACACGGCAGGGGCAATCACTGGGTGCCCTGAGCTCATCTGCTCCTCATGAGGGTGAGGAAGGTGGTGGTGCCAGCTTTGTGCACTATCCTAGCATTGCTCCTGTATGAAAATAAACTGTCAAATTTTTGCAATACCTTTTTTTTTTTCCTTCCCTAAAATATCTCAAACGCTCCCACTGCACAGAGCTTTCTTCTTCCTCTTTTGCCAGAGGACTTGGACTTACCTGGTTACCTTGCTTGCTGTCCTCTCCCACAAATATCCAGCCAGTCCAGGATTCAAGTCACACTTGCAACAAGCCTGAAATACTTATTATCTGAATTACCTGAAATACTACTTTCTCTTCATGGTTGTTGGTCCTACAGTTTTCCTTCCTCCCACCACACAGCATCTCCTCAGCCCACTGCTGCTTCTCCACACACACTTCCCGAGGGGATCAGCCCAAAGCCATGGAAGGATCTTACTACACTGGTGCTAGAGCAGCCTGTGGTCACCAAAGTGGTTCTGCAACCCTGTCCAGTTCATCTGGCAGCTGCCAGAGTGGGACCAGATGGGAGGACAAGAAATGGTGTTAGGACCTGCAGCTGGCTTGAGGGGGCCAGGTATGGTTTGTGGGCTGCCAGCTGCAGGGCTGTGTGTTGAGATAAGCAGAAGCTGTGGTGGGACAGAGGTTTTGGTCTCCCACCTGCTGGTCAGGGTTACAGTGTTAGTTACCCTTACCATGGTGAAGGCAGCAAAGCTGCAGCCCCTCCACAACCTCATCCTGCAAAAGCAGATGTATGAGTTTAAACCACCACCTCCAAGTGCTTTGGCCCATGCTGGTGTTCCCACCTAGAGCAGGTGAGACAGCAGCTGTGGGAAGCGCTCCATTGGCTGTCCCAATACAAGGAAGCCAGTCATAATAGCCAGCACATCTGGATCCTGCCTTCCAGCCAGCTCTGCCCACTGTGGCAGCTCGACCACATGTACCTGGACTTATCCTGAGGCTGACGGCCACTGAGGAAATGGCTCATGGGTGCCTGAGGAGATGGCTGGTACCTTAGGAGCCAGGATGGCGTTTTGAGAGTAGGTATCAGACCTTAGAAAACTAGCACCTGACCTCAAAATAGCCTCACCGGGTATGCAGGAGCTTATGAAGGTGTTCCCAGAGCAGGACCTAGGCACTGTCTGCCCAGTTTGCAAACACAGGGCTGCTATTTTGGTATCACTCACAGCCTGGTCGATAAACCAGCTGTACCCGGTCACCAGCCCCTGACAGGGATTGCTTGGGGCTGTCAAGCTCAGGGAGGGGAGCAAGAAGTGGGGAAGAAAACTGCAATTTACTTGGTTTTCCTCTGAAGCCTTTACCCCACTGCCAGCTCCCTTGACATACGGACAGTATCCATGTTTAATCCCTGGTCTTATTCACTATGCAAAATACCTCGCCTTGAGAGTCTTACAATTTAATCTCCTTTGGATAATTACTACCGACTAGACTAATAGCTGGCAAAGGTCAAGTCATTGGTTATTCAAGGCGTGATTTCCCCAGGTTTACAAAAAAAATTCTACTTGACCTTTGACGTGTCGGCTGCAGCACGGGGTTGTTCCTGCGACTGACGGTCACTGCCACGTGGGTGTATGTGCATGTGCATGGGCATCTCTATATGCACACACACCCCTTTCACATCTATAAATGTAACCTGGAAGTGGCTATATTACTCAAACCAATGACCTACAATAGCACAGATCACCTCCAAAATAATGCTAAGTGAAATTTATAACCCTTCATGGCACTTTGCATACATTTTCATATATTGAATTATTCTAAGGCTTACCAAATAATAAAGGGAAGGGAGCTCGTTAGCTTTATTTTTGTTCTTCCTTAAAGAATTGTTTTTATGTGACCATGACATTTTTACATGTTTGTCCATCCTGTAATATTGGACCTGTCTCTAAACAGTTACTCAGTAAATTGGCAGACAAGCAAATTACTACAGATTTCATGAAAGCAGGGAGCCAGTGGGAGAGGAAGGTATGAAATGGAGATGGCAGAGAGAGACAAGATCCTTTTCATGGTGATACAGAAATTTATAAGGAGCAAACTCTTCCCAATTCCACTTTTCACTGGGATACGCCTTCATTACATGGAGTATTGTAATTATCACATCTTTCTGCTTGTAATTCAGTTGTTATATTTTAGAACCAGGAATTTTACTGGCTTAAGCTTGTAAATCCATTGCAAGGGAAGATAATTTTCCTAAAACCCTAAATTGCTACAGTCTCACACGTAAGGGCCTTTACTCAGCTCCAAAAATGGGTCACAACCCATGAACAGGAGATAATCCAGCTGGCCCTTATAGCATCTCAACGATAGATAATGCTCAAAACAGGGCAAACTGACTTCATTGATTGTTTTTCAACCTGCACAGACTGAGAGACTGCAAAAGTTTTGTTCAGAGGAGAGACTTAAGCTCAGGCCCCCAAAGCTGCTCTGATACTTAAATCCCATCAACTTTATTTTTGAGAAAGTGGATGTAATAACAACTGAAGTTCTCCATCAAAATTTAAACAACGTACAGAAAAAGTCCCAGTTTCCAGCCATTCGTTGTCTCTGCTGGCAGGAGAAATGGAGGACTTTTATTGCATGGCCTTGAAGAGACACCAAGAAACTACAAGTTGCATGGACCAATAAAGAAAAAAAAGAATCTTGGCATCATTTTTCAAGTGACTGTATTTTCCCCACACCCAGCAGGAGCCTGCCAAAGCCCAGCCTCAGAGATGTGAACTTCTCTCACCTTCGCAGCCCCACAGCCCCACTCTGCTTTCCCCAGGGCTGTTCCTCCCATGTTGCCCAGTCTCTTCCTCCACCTTGAGAGCACTGGCCACTGGGATGTGCTTTACTAATCAGCGCTGATCGACAGTCCCAACCTCTCCCTCCTGGTTGCTCACTTCTGCTTCATGGCCAGGAAGAGATGTTTCAGTGGTGTCACGCAGCTAGAGCAGGGAAGGAGCAAAACCGAAGGGGTAACTCACACTCTGAAGGTGTTACAGGAGTGAAACACAAACAAATCACACCTGTCCTATCTAAGAAAATGAGATGAGGAATTACATTACCTTCCTTTGCAGGCTGGGGAAGAACCACCCATGCTTGTCTGCTCGCTCTGGTGCCTGGAAAAGCGAGGCTGACATTTTGGCTGGCTGGTCCCTGCTGCGTCCCATTGCCCTGGCCATGCATCCCCCTGCATTCCCCACATACCTGAAGCAATCAGGCTCCAGGGACATGTGGCCCTGCCTCACCCACGGAGCCCTGGTCCTGAGGAGGGAACAGGCTTCTGATGTAGAAGAGAATAATTTATAACCACCACTTCAGTCTGAATATTTTAATCATGCCGATATGTGCGATTAGACGTCTTCTGGCTGTGATCAATATGTGGATACTATTAGGTCATAATGCAATAGCTTCTTAGTGCTCTAGGTAAATACTGCCCATTTCAAGGCATTTCAAGAGCTGAAGTGGAGAGAATCACCTTGGCTGCGTCATGTGAAAGGCTGAGAAGTTGGGTTATTTCAAAGACGGGCCAGATGGGCTCTGCACCCGTGGGTGTGCAAATGTTTCCAGCTCTTAAGTGCATACTTGTGTCTTTCATTTAAACCATTCAAGATCTCTGTTCCTGTTCCTACTCCTACAACAACAACAAAATGCTGTGCTGTACAACACATAGACAAAGAAGAGCAGGAAAAGGCAGATCCTTTGCACAACTTTAAGCTTGGAAAATACTGTTTGATTTGCTGCTTCAGGTGTACTCTGTAGGTGTACATTGAGGTAGAGCATTACCATTAATTTACTAGATATTAAAAGGAGGACACACAGGAAGGAAAATATTTTCATCTTCATTACTGCCCTGAGCTTTATTGCAGAACCTTTCAGTGACTGTGAAAACCAGCTTGCTAAACACCTACTGTCCACAGGCCTGAGGGACTGAGGAGACAGAAGATCAAAGAATTAGGCCCAGGGGATTTGCTGGAAGAGAAAAAATGCATCTATATCTATGTGGTGAAAAGGCCCGATATTTTTACTGCCGTACCAGCGCACGTGTGATATTTTCTCGGCCCTGAGAGTTGCTCCCTTATGTTACCCATGACTTTTGGCACTGTGTAAGCCTCAGTCTGGAGGCCTACGTTTAGACTAGAAAGCTGATTAATAACACTAGGGCTGGGGCTTGACGAACACCCCTCATTTACCATCAGTGCCTCCTCCAGCAGGTCTTGCTACTTGGCAATGAGTACACAGCTTAGCCCTTGCCTGTAAAAGAGCAGTGATGCCAGCAAGGAAATGTGGTTTGGGTTTTTTTCTCTGTTATTTAAATATAGTTATAATGGTTTATCTGTGCCTGGAGACTGCAGAACCACACAAGAGGAGCTGGGAATGAGGCTGGATCTTTCATTCTTTGTCCTATGAGCAGCACATACAAAGCAATGTCAGGTGCAGATACACCTCATTTAAGTTGCCTGTTGAAATTGCTGGGAGCAAAAACACAGTCATATTTCAGCATTGAAAAATACTGAAAGGCAGAGATAAATTGGAGTTTTGGCTGCCATTTGCAAAATGAAATAAAAATATTAAAGGGTAAATTAAGTGGATCTTTTCCCCACTCACCTAGTCTCTGTAAGATAAGATGACTTGAAAACACCCTGGATGCTATCTGAAATCTTTTACTACTGCCTCTGAATCACCTATAACCTGATTCCAAGTCTATTGATCAGTTATGAGCCCTTCCCCTGACACCCACCCAGG
Source organism: Nycticryphes semicollaris (assembly GCA_013400055.1). Taxonomy (NCBI): domain Eukaryota; kingdom Metazoa; phylum Chordata; class Aves; order Charadriiformes; family Rostratulidae; genus Nycticryphes; species Nycticryphes semicollaris. Next base: position 380,175 of record VXBJ01001907.1, read on the forward strand.
CCTGCTGGGAGCAGGGGAAGAAAGGAAGGTGGGACTACAGAGGAGGTGCTTAGAGATAAAATCAAAGGCAAGGTTACCAGGAATGAGGTCTTTTGTTTGAACCTAGATTGTTGGCATCAATCTATATGGCAACAACTCATCGTCTTTCATCCCTCTGTTTAGGTTTTGACCCAAACTCCTTTTGAGTTCTTGATCAGTGCTTTGATAAAGTGTATGGACTTGATAAAAGGCTTATGTCGATTTTAGCCTATTGAACCAAAGCTCTAGGATAAGATAAAAAGATGTTGTTGCTGAAAGATGGGAGTGATCCCTTCCCAACAGATACCTCAGTCACCACTGGTAGGTACAAGGTCTTCATTATCAGAGGCACTCGCGCTTACACAGGCAATATCGAAAATTCAAAGAGTTTTGATTTAGAGGAAATGTCTGACTCAAGTAAAAACACGTGTCAGAGAAGAAAAAACCCTTCAGAAAATTTATTTTCAAGGTGAAAAATGGAAATAAATAGATCTACAAATATTCATTTCAAAACAGGGAGAGGATTTATTTTCCCAGTTTTTTATGATTTCTACAGGAAAATGGTAGAAAATGGTTGGATTTGTATCACTTTTTGAATACTTTATGAACATTTTACTGCCTGACATTAATGGACAAATAATTGAATGAGATGGAAAACTGAGATTAAAATCCACAATGAAGACAAGTTTTCTATTAGGGCTTAAGCACTTTGATTTTAATTTTTTCATCAAAACCAGGGAGGACTGAAAACTTCAGGGTGAAGCAAAACCTAATTCTTTTCCTCAGAAAAGGCAAGATGAGGGTTCCCATCAGCAGCTGTGTGCAGTATGACAAGGGAGCAAGGGCAGCTCTTTGGAGGGACATGGCTTGGGACGGTGACTCCAAGTGACTCAAAATTCTGATGCATTGCCACTTCCAGACACCCAGTCATCCCTTGACACAGGCAACACCAAAAAAAAAAAAGAAAAAGCATTTTTTGCTTTGGAGGCTGGGGAAGGGTCCCCTTGCAGAACTGTTTTGCCTCCTTTACATGCTCAAAGTTTATAAAAGTTAAAATGGAGTAGTTGTCCCTCCCTCTGCCACGCTTTTTGAGATCTTACCCCCAGCCAAATCAATTCTGACACTCCTGCTGCTCTCCGAGGAGGCAGGATTTCACTCAGAAATGTTACATGGACTTCAATTCAAGAGCATATCCCGGTGACTCCTGAAGCATTGCAGTTCACTGATCAGAAGTAGAAGAAAATTTTGGAAAAAAAATCAACCAGCATTTCTTGGGAGTTTAATGAATGCGATCCACCTATTCTGTTCTTCATCTGTTCAGCCACAGAAGGGTCTTTTTCCTTTGTTATGTCAATAGCTGTTGGCTGAAATGCTTCTGCTTTCTGTCAGGAAAATATCCACTCTTTGAATCTACAAATTTCCACTATTTATACTCCTTAAAAGTCCCTTACTAACTGCTTGTTTCGTAAGTAATGCCGTCATACGAAGCCTAATTTGCTGAGTATGATGTTTCCTTTCCTTTGTCCTATTGAATTACAAGCAATTATGGCTTTAGTCTAATGTAATCTGAAACAATGGTCACATAATTATTTACCCGATGAGCTGCACTAACACTCTATAAGCTGTATCTGCAGTATGAAAGATGATGTTTAGATCAGTGGGGGCTTCCTAAAACACAAGTAAAAGAAAGGCATTATAATGTCATGAATAAGCAAGTTTAAAAGTCACCATTTTAATATGTAACTAAAAAAAAACCTAATGGGAGGCTGCCCAGAGAGGTGGCGGAATCTCCGTCTCTGGAGACATTCAAAACCTGCCTGGAAACGTTCCAGTGTTCTAGGTGGACCTGCTCTGGCAGTGGGGGTGAACTAGACGATCCCCAGAATCACAGAATGATATGAGGTTGGAAGGGACCTCTGGAAATCATTGGGTGTTCCTCCCGACCCCACATCATTCTGTGATTTTGTGGGAGCATGAAAAAAGTAAGCCAATGGGAGTACAAAATAAGTAAGCCAAACCTTTAGCTCATGTTGAGTGGTACTTCTTCATTCTTGCCTAATATTTCAGAAATATTTCCTTAGGAAGTTCCCAAAAATATGAAATAAAATCCTTGAAATCTTTCTGAACAAGGGGCTCCAGAAATTTGGCAATACAACTGAAATACCACTTGGCTTTCAAATCACAGAGAAGGAAAAAAAAAGATAATTGGATGCTTGTTCACATAAATATCCTAAGTGAACATTCACTTGACGTGACTCTTTCTCTTTTTTCTTCCACTCATTTCTTTACTGACACTAAATACTTTCAGAACAATCTAAGGAAGGAGGCAGCTATACGGGACCTGTGGCCACAGCATCTTTCAGAGCCGACCTAGGACCTGAGATGGTACGGAGCCTCCACAAGACCTGAAGAGCTTGGTAGGCTGCTGATGGAGCCACTGCTTAATTTGTTATATCCTGGGGGATGGAGCTATTTCTTATTTTGAAACTAGCATACGTTTTAGCTTAATTTCCTCTGATACAGTGATAGCCCATATTGTAGTGCTGGCAAGCTTCTAAAGGCCTAGAAAGTTGGCTGAGTATATGAAATTTTAGGTAACCGTGCAAACCGCGTCTGAAAGCAGAGGGCTCTAAGCACTTTCGAGCTTTTCTTTATGCCAAAAGTATCGTATGAGCAACCTTTCTCATTGTGTCCCCTTATATCTGGGCCAAATTTCCAAAGTGCAAAGACTCACAAAGAAATGGAGACCGTTAAAATGTTAGTGTTTGGAGCCTTTTTGCAGGATTTGGTAATGATTTAGGATTTATTACCTATTCAATCTGCCCTACTCAGGTGACAGAGAGCACATTGCTGCAGGGGAAGGGAAAATGCATTTAAAGGGAAGACCTCGGTGCTGACTTTCTAGACAGAAAGGAATTAGTCTCACAAACGCTTGTTCCCCTTTTGCAGTGATACTAATTTGATATTTGAGCAAAGGTTGCAGGCTTGAGTTCTGCAGAGCTGAAATAACTCGCTTCCTCGGCAAGACGTGCCAAGCAGCCCAACTGCAAAAGGACGAACAATTTGTTTCATGGGAGTTTTCATTGGTTTGCCACGCTGCCTGACCTCCAAACATGCCCAGATGCTACAGTATTGTTTAAACTGGGGAAGAATGCCTCCGTTTTACTGTTCATGAGGTTCACAAGGGTCCCATCATAGCTATGCAGTGCGTGCAAATGTTAAAAAAATAACCCTCAACAAATATGTAAAAGAACACAGTCCAAGTCAATCAAATAAGCCCAGCATTTAAAGATAAAACAAAGTACATGCCCATATGACAAATTATTACAGTCCATAAGGAACAATTTGGGTTCAAAAATCAAATTGCTTTAGATTGAGACCTTGCTGGTGCCAATAGCTGTGTGGAAGCAAGAGCAGTGGCACGCAGAAGATGAGAGAGAAAGGTAACACCCCTTCCAGCTCTACTTGCTCCACAACCTTCCAAATAGAAGCGACGCTTTTGCCGTATTAAATTTGACTTAAATCATGCTCTTCCACAGCCGCAGGGACACATGTACCTGCCCGGGATGGTGGGTGGAGGCAGGGGCCAGGCATTGCTGATGTCACGCTGCCAGGGCTGACCACTGGCTCCACATCTGGAAGCATGGCCTGACCCATGCCTCTCGCACAAGCCAAATAAGCAGGAGTAAGGGAAGGGGTGAATAGACATGGTTTTTTAGGAGAGGCGGGGTGGCTGAGCTGAGCCGACAGCTGGCTCCTGCTGGAAAAGGTGGTCCTGGCTCCTCCTTCTCCTTCCCCACTCCTCATCAGACAAAATCTCCCCTTTTCTATCCTTTCGTCTCTTGCTGCAGTCTGTCTGGTGTACTTGGCATAAGCCAGTGCTACTCAGTCAGCCAGAAGAAAAAGAAACCCTGTTTATTGGGTTTTTTTCCCAAGGTTAGCTTTCTGTGGGATGGTGAGATAAATCTCACCCCTATAGTGAACTCCTGTCCTAAGAAGGTTTGGAATGTGCCCATTTTTATCCAGTGCCATCCTTTACCTTTTAACTGCCGCTGACTGGGTGATTAGCTTCGTTTTCACAGTTGCCAAGGCACTGAATGAGATTTGTGAACTAAAATCTTTCTTTGTGGCTCTCCTTTTATTTCTCTTTCCACTTTAAATACTGCTAACTAACTTTAGCAATGCTACTTGGGTTTTAACACAAAGTCTAAAGTCATAAGAAAAGCCAGGTTTGCAGGGCAGGTATCTTTTTTACCCCATCAGTCACAGCACCTGGAAATGAAATAATTCTCAGCCCAGTAATTTGGCCTCTTCCTCAGCGGTATCAGCTGGAAAAACAAACCTAGCTCCTGACTGAGGCAGGTATACACTCTCCAGGGCAAAAGCTATCACTTGGTTTTACAGGCTGCAAAGTATCTAACGTTTCCCACAGAGTGGGCTGGCAGGATCCTTTCTTATCTGGCAAGAAACAAAGGAAAGAAGGACCTTTCTTCTGATGACACTTAATCAGTATTGAATGGCAGGATTTTATGTGAAGATGCAAGGGCAGAGAAGGAGGGGGACAAAGCACAGGGCTGCACTCTCACATCTTGGCTCAAAACAGAAACAGGTAGAGTTTCTCCCTCTGTTTCTCTCCAGGATAACTGAGGTTTGCTATCAAACTGAGGATCTCTTCTGCTTTGCCCCGACATCAGGAGGAATGGCAGGACAGGACCTGGCAGCAGGCATTGGCTCTGTCTCCTACTTTAGGTGCCAGCCCCAGCGAGCTGTAATGCTCTACACACCCACAGACCACAGTCACCCTTCAAGCAGAGAGGGCAAATCCCAAATGCTGGGACGACATTTAATTTCTACTGAAGCCTTCACAAGTTTTAAATCTTACCACCTGGGAGGGCATTGTCTTTAGGCAATCCTTTAACAACACTGGCATTTCTGAAGCAATTTAAACCTTATCCTCTCAGAGCACCTTACAAATGGTGTTTTGTTTAACAGTACCAAAAAAAAAAGCCCCGATATTCTTTTTTTTTTTTTGCTGTGGTAGCAAGCAAGAACAAAAGAGTAAGTGCTTTGCTTATGGCTGTGCAGTGAGTCCATCACCAGCGGAGAATCAATCACTGCATCTTATTTAGCTTTACAACCAAATCTCCTGCCTTGACACAGCAAAGCCAGTGGCAGCAAAGCTGTCAGCTCCTTTCCTCCTTTCCAGTCCAGCACTGCTTCTTTGCTGGATCCTGTGAAGTGATGAGCCTGTTCTGTATCATCTGGGGACGTAAAAAAGATGGTTACGTTAGTGCTCTGTTACCTGAGGCAGCTGTGTTGCCCGTGCAGATTGACAGCATCCCCGTCCACTGCTGTTAGTGGTACAGATGTCTGCAGCACAGCCTCTGTAAAGTGCACACAATAGCCTAATAAAACACAGGCATAGGTGTAAGTAGACACAAAGGAACCATATATTCAAAATGTAGGAATCTTGAGTTGTACCAATAAAAGCCATAAGACACTGCATTTCCAGGAAACTGCACGTGCATAATTCATAGCTGTGAATGCAAATGAATGCTTGCATATGTATATACCTGTTTGCATATGCCTTTACCAATACACTGGAGTAATCACTTGTCTATATATGCCCATGCATCTTCAGATATGAGATTAGAACTTGTTCCCTGGAGTCTCTATATACATTTCCATTTCTTCTCCCTGCTCTCTCCATAATGACTTGTAAGAAGTTCTCATAAATCTCCACCTTTCTGCTGCCTTCTTTCCTCCCACTGCTCTTTTTATAACCAGTCTCACAGATCTTTATTATTCTTTGTGGCATTTTTAACACCATTTTCTGCAGAGTGACCTCAGACTTTGCTATTTATAAATAGCTGTGGATGTGATTATCATTTAACCTGCTCGTCCTGAGCCATATTCTGACCACCTTGTGCTATTTCACCGTAACAAACCACCTCCACATTTGGTACTTACAGCTTCTAGAGACCCTCCCTCGACCCAGAATCCGTGAGTTTGACACCCTTATGGAGGTAGGGCTGCAGCTAGAGGCATGAAGATGAGCAGGGGTGGTGTAGGTCTGTGTATGTCACAGTAACAGTGACCTTAGGACAGCAGGAGTGGTAAAGTCACTGTTGTGATGCTTTCCTCCCCTTCATCTCTGGCAGAGACGCATATAGGTTCTTTTTATTCTTTTTCTTTATCCTTTAACATTAATTTCTGCTCGCTTTTAAATGCAAAAAGTAAAACGTTTTTTAATCTCATTATTGAAAAGGTTCTGGTTTCAGTAATGATCCATATTTTCCACAGAAATGCAGCCAACTACAAGACAGGAACCTATTTAGCATTTTCTCAGATTGGCTTTATACTTCATTTAAGAAGGCAATTTCAAACCTCAAATTGTTGTAAACAACACCAGCCGTGGATGTGGCTGATAAGAGGGCTGCAGACCAACAAGAGTACCCCAGGCAGTAAAAGGGAGTGGGTCTGTCAGTCCCAGCTTCAGAGTACTCGCCAGGGGTAAAAGACACAGTACAATGACTGTCATCTCTTTAATCTGCATATTGCAGACCCAGGGTAAATGCTGGCAGAGAGACTGTGGACACAATCCTCCTACGCCAATAGCTGAGTGAAGGAAGAAATGATCTCTCCCCTGCCCCAGGATTTTGATGTTGTCTCTAACTGGAGAAATCCCTGGCCCAGGTTCTCAAATCTGGGCAGAACATGAATGCACAGTCATTCAATCATTACCTCCTTGCACCTTCGGGTCACCTGGAAGTGCAGACTTTATTCATATCATATTTCTGTCACATTAGTCAAAGCAGCCCGTGTTTATGCTGGGTTTGGCTCTCTGTCAGCTTCTGGAGGCCATGTGCTATCCGGCACAAAGCCCACCTCTTGGAGAAAGCTTTTGGAGAAAGTTGAGCTAGTGGCACTGATGGGCACAGCATCAGTGCTCAGCACCACGAGAGTGATGGGCTTTTGGCTCAGCACCAAAAAACTAGATTAGGCACCTGATGAAGCCATGGCGTTAGGTCTCTGCTACCCCAACATGGTTTGACAGAAGAAGACAGAGGGGTGCCCAGAGGTGGCAAACCTCAGCAAGCCTACCACCATCTGGAGGGAGTCGGGAGGACGTGGGCTCCTCTACTTCAGCTTTTTATTCCCCCTATATGTGCATGTGAATAAAGGCACTGTAACAGCTGGGAGGAAGACAGAATGGTGCTCAGCCCTTAAGTGACTCCTCATCCACCAGCTTTTGGAAGTGGCTGAGTGCTTGTAGCTCCCCTAAAGTTCACAGAGGTTTTTTTTACACAGCACACTGCGTCTGCAGTGGTGGGTGGCTGTGATACAAGCTGAGGGAATGAAAGCTGAGGAAAACAAGGAAATCCTCTAGTCTCCAGTACAGATGCCGAGGAATGTGTACCATAAACCAAATCCAGATGGCCTGAATGATGAGCAGGCGCTATCTTTAACCTCTTATCTTTCCAGCTTTGTGTTTCAGCATCCTGCTAAGTGTCCCCTATCTTTGCAGCTAGTCTAATGATTACTTTCTCCAAAGGGTTTAGGCGTGATTCAGAAGCAGAAAGGTGACTCTTCACATCTGATTGAGTTACAGGTCTTTTTCTCACACACACACACACCCCTTAGACCTGCGGCTGACAGCATTGTGAACACAGGGCGACCCCCTGGATCTGCCTAGGGATGGGTGTACCCACTGCAGCCACTGACAGGCCACCAGCCCACAGCTGCGTGCCCACCGCCCCTACGGATCAAAAGCCGCCTCTGACAACAGTGATTATGGCTTGAATTTAAACTGCTTTCCTTCAGAGCTATAGCTTTGTGGCTTTTTTTTTTTTAGTATACAAAAATATGTGACACTTTAAAATGCTATGGAGGTGTAATGCTTTTATGTAGAAACGTTAGACATCTTCACTATATGCATTAAAAAGCAGTATTGTGTCAAAACCGAGCAGGTTGTGCAGAGAACCATTAAGAGTCACCATTTCATGTAGGGTAGGATGGTTTAGTCAAGAGAGAGAAATTGGAAATGTCAGGAGGGATGAGTGATCCGGGCTGCTGGCACCCTGCAGAGACCCAGTCCCAGCTGTGGCATGGGTGGAGGGAGGAGAAGAGCATTTGCCACTGATTTATTTGTACCAGTTTAGTCCCAGTTATGAATGTAAAATGAGAAAAAATTGGAGATATTTGGATTAGAACAACACCTTGGTTCCCATAGCATAGCAGGTAAAAATGTTTCAGCGTAGATAGTATTTGTGAAACCTTTCGAAGGCGTGAACAAGATGTTAAGTAGGTTTATTAGCACCAGTCCCTCAGGATGCAATAACTTACCTGCTTACAGGCTTTGTCACTCACACATGGCACCACTGAGTGTCCAGTCCCTGAGACAGCACTGCTGTCCTGCCAAAGGCCCTGATGTGCCCCCCACAAAAGGGACACCCTCCATTTTCTGGGTAGCATGGACCCCCTGCCAGAGGATCCTGCGTCCACTCAGGCAAGCCCAGCTGGCCCCAGAAGGTTCTCCTTCTGTGTCTGCGTTCAGGGCTTCATCCATGGAAGTCCCTGAAGGCCACGAGACCCACAGATGTGGCCCTCCTGTCCCCTGAGTGGAGGAATTCGCCATCCTCCCATCAGCAGCAGCTCCATGGCAGCTGGGGCATCCCTGCATGGACGTTGTGGAGCTGCCAGAAATTCATGCCTCAGGGCTATTATGGGGATGGTCACATAGCCATGACTCTGCCTAGGGATATTGCCAGCTATGGTGGCACTAGCAAAATACGCATGGAGTTAATTTTGTTTTGGAGAATAATAATTTCCAGCAACTTTATTTGAAAAATGTAACTTATCTATATGCTTTGTCTCACACACATGCACAGACACACATGTGCGTATGTGCTCACACACAAAAAGGCAGTCTTTCCAGAGCAGGGGAGAAAATAGGCCAGGCTACATGAATAATGAAAATGATGACATTCCCCAGGGCCATATTCTTATGCAGCCGTGACCATAGTGACTCTATTATGGGAGTATCACCTTCTGAAATCAGACATTTTGAAACTCTTTTTTTTTTTGTAACTGAACTGCAGATTTATGTTTAAATCAAATGTTACTGCTATTTCAATCGTAAAAAATAGATTCATGTCATTAGGTTGGACTTTTGTCCTGGAATCAGGGGGATCCTCACATCCTCTGTTAGGAAGATTGCTGACTTTGTGGCACTATCCTGTTATCATCTCCTCTTGCCACCATGTGATCCAGGAACCTGCTCTGCTGACAAGAAGAGACTGAAGAGGCCATAGAGGCAGACACACTAAAAGGCCCCTTCTCTGGATGAACAAAAATTCAGCTGAAAAAGTATTTTACAAAGCTTCTCCTTATTTCCAGTGGGGAGTGTTGGTTGGCGTGGCAGCAGGGCTGCTCTGAGGTCAGGAGGCAGAGATCAAAGGCAGATGCTCAGGGCTGCAGCGCCTGGGTCTCCTGTGTGTCTCTGGGATGCTGCCAGGAGTGGGGCAGACCCAAGGGAAAGCTCCTGTGGGAGAAGAGGGGTGCGTCTGCCTTTCCTCCTCCTCTCAGGCACTGTCCCAAATGCACTGTCTTTTTCCACCACTTGGTTGCAGTGAGAAGGGAGGAGGTAAAGGGGTGTCACATGGGGATTTGACGTTTTGCCTGCGGTATAGAATTAACTTTGCTTATTTGCTCGATAAACAGTGAGACTTCATTTCTCTAATGCAGTAGGCAGCTCCCAGGAAAGCAGTTGCCACTGCTGGGAGGGATACTGCTCCTCTGGTGCCCTTTTGCCCTGAGCATCACTGTGGCTAACACTGTGATGGTTTCAAAAGCAGCATGCAAATAACAGAACCAGCTACGTGTAACGGTGAAGGGCAATGCACGGGAATGCATCTCACTTTGGGAATGAACTTCATCCAGCCTAGAGAGATCAGACAACTCCTCGCTAGGAGCTCACACTGCCAATAATGCTTTTAAGAGAGAAGTGATTATGGGTCTTGTGTCTCAGACGTGACACAGCTATGAGCAAGCTAAAATCATACACTAAATCAATCTAAATAGATCAATGCAAACTTGTGTGAGCAGATGCACAGGACTTCTCTATATACTGACATGTTTCCAATAAGAGCACTTTGCCAGCACAGGAATATTTGAAATCCTTGGCAGCGTCACTACCAAAGCTGCTTTGAATTCTTTTATAAATCATACAGTGCGTTGTGGGTGAAACAACTACCCCCTCCCCAAGATGAAGAAACTACTTCAGTAAATATGACAATTTGGCAGCATGGCTTGTCTGTCAGAGATGCTTCTGCTGACACAGGGCTGTTGATGTGGGTTCACAGCTCCTCGCACCCTGGGCTGCCGCAGCCATGGCCCCCGAAGTCTGGAGGGCAGATGTAGCTTCTGCAGGGCCAGGCACAGCTGAACGTGAGTGCTGGGGATGAGATTGCTCCTTCATCAGTTCACAGGGAGACAACACGTGGTACGAGGGCTGTTGGCAGTGGCAGGGCACTGCACATCCCACACCTCCCTCAGCCTTCGCTGCTTGCTTCAGTGGATCAGACCTGGCCACCGTCCCAACACCATCCGTGTAGGTCAATGCCTCTGCCAGGGACAGGGTTTGCAGGCACAGAGGAGTGTGTTTGATGAGAACAGCCACCATCACAAGCACCCCAGGATGGCTATGCTTATGTCTGCAAGAAAGGTTGTATCGAACCAGGTATTTTAGCAAAAGTGAAATCAAACTCCAAGCCTAACTAAGCAAAGCAGTTATATTGTTATGAACCCCACATGAAATCAGATGAGAATGATTTATTTCAGTTCAGCTTAAACCAATGCCTACCTTGGTCTCGCCAAATCAAGCAAGTCTGATTCAAATAAGTGGTCACAATGGTTTTGTACTGGTTTAATTAAGTGTGGTTTGGTCAAACTGACAGCTAAATAAGTGAAAGATTCAGGTAGGTGTGAGAATATTATAGCCATATATATGCGAACAACAGACATAAATATTTTAGCTAGGTAACATGGGCCGTGTGATGGGTGATATTACAAAGTATAATTATTAGAGCTGAAGAGAAACGGTTCATTGCAAACGGCATTATAGTTTAAAAAAAATCACGTAGTTCTGAAGTGGAGTTTGTGTGATGAAAACCTTGCTATTTTTTTCTCCAGTAACATTTGTTAGTCTAATGAAAATGAACTTTCTCCCCACAACCCACAGTTTGGTTATACTCTCAAGACTATCGTGGCGATAACATAAGAACTACTACACAGCACACAAGAGTATTACAATGTATGTGGAATAATGGTACAAATGTTAATATTTATCTGGACAAGCTAATACAATTAAACTGACTTGTAGACAGGTATTCATGGTCTGGAAAGACAGGGCTGAAAGATATCTACAAAAGGAATAATAATTCTCCTCATACATCTCAAAGTATCGCCTGAAATCAGCTCTAGAAAGACTCATGTCCCCTTCTGCCCCTGTAGCTTCCCTGCCCCTCCATGGGATGTTTTCTCATTAGCTTTGGTACCTGATGGCCTCTTTCCCACCCTCAGCCAGAACCAGGCAAGCTTTCAAGAAGGTCCAAACATCCTGAAGGAGGTGGGAAGCCCACAGGATCTTCTGAGAGGAAAAAATTCTTCAGCATTTAATTTGGAAAGGTCATCCTGAACTGTTTGCTTTCAGAACATATTTTAAAAGTGGTGAAATCCCACTGTTAAAAAATGTCATTAAATGATGGTGATCTGTATTATACATATCCTAATTCAGACAATTTATCCTTTCTCTTGGTGTGCCAGATTTCTATTCCCTGCAAGACACAGACATTAAAAAAGAGTCTTTATTTTTTTTTCTCTGAGATCCCTAGTACATTTCAGACGAACTCTGTTCACCTCTTTTGAAGAGAATTACTATTTTTTTTCTTTGTTAACAACAGACGATTATATTGAAGTTTCTGAAAAAGGTGATTCTTTCAGACCGAGATGTTCCAGCTTCACAAGATGGTCACACTTTGCCTGGAATGCTAGATTTATCTCATACAATTCATATTACAAATATCTTCAAACAACTCCCCTGCTTTGGTTAAGCTATTGACACACAATGCTTTTCTGCATTTCTGGATCACAGCAGAGCATTCCTGAGTAAAGGAGGTGCCAGATTAAAAAGCCTGCTTTTCAAAACACTTCATATTATTGGACTATTAAAAGTGAACGAATCCAATAGTTTAACTGTTTTTTCATAATGCTCTGTGTTTACTTTTTGTACTTTGCCTAGATTATGTAAACAGACATCAGGTTAATTTTTATTTGTAGCTGAACTTTTTTGCAGTCACTGCCAATTCTGTCTCCCTTGCCCCAACACAGCATTTCACTGTGAACACTTGCAAACACAACAAAGGTTGTTAAAACTTAAAACAAACAGAATTAAATACAATAAAAAAAAAAAAAAACAAATAAATATATTTCAACATTTTTTTTCAAAAGCTTATACTCACACTAAATTTTATCTGGCGTTTCCTTACCATGTTTAATTACACAACACAGTAAGATTAGTAAGAAAGCACCCTGGAAACTAACCCCTGCTCAAGAAAAAATACGCAGAACAATATTTATTCTGTACATTCAGAGTAATATTTATTCTGTACATTCAGAGTTTAATTTTTCACTTTGGTTTCTGTAACAATTGGATCAGAGCTTATGAAAGGGGTTTTTTTCTCTGAAAAATGGGTAGCATTATAAAATCAGAGGTCTTCCAGACACTAAACAGATCCTTGCATTGAAGACTAACTGCATCTGTAGTAACCCCACATTATCTCATGTCTCTGCTGTCTCCAGGGATCTCATCCCACATCACTGGAAAGACTTAAAAAAAAAAAAAAATGATGATGTTTATAATGACCAGGGAGAATAAATATCAAGAGCCCGACAATTTAAGAGCATTGAGATTGCTTTTGCAGAGACCCTACTGAACAATGCCTCTTACTCACATTACATAGTCATAGCAGAGCATTATCATTTGCTGGAGTTCTTCTTGGCTGCATGTTTTTTATCTAATGGAATGCTCCAAAGTATTTCCTCCCTGAATAGATACCACGGGACATTACACTGTAACTAAGGATGCCCCATGAAAAGCAGCGTACTTAGCTATTTAGTCTTTCTCCATTTTACTAGCGTCTTGCATCAGGTTTCAATAACCAATAACTAAATTATTCATCTGCTTCATGTGCTCATATGCAGAGCTGTGGATTCTCCTATTGAGTGTAGACATGCTGGAAAAGTGGCAAAAAAGGAGTAAACATTTGCTGAATCTACGCTGCTTTCCAGCTCGTATAACCCAGTGGCTGAAGAATGAAGGGATATAAAAACAAACATTTACATTAACCCATCCATTAGCTTCTCTCACCTGAGCAACTTCTCTAGCTATGCTGCAGTTGTTAGTCAGAAGAGCGGGGATATGTTAATATTTAGGTTCTTGGAATATTTGCTTTCAAACAGAAAATACTGTGGTAGCAAAGAAAAAATTCAAAGAAACTTTATTCTTTTGAAAATCTCCTCCTAAAGCCATTTGTTTCTGGCCAAGGACAGACAAATGTCTCTGCCACGGAATACCTGGAAAACTGGCAAGGGAGACATTGCAGAACAATATCTGGAGCCAGGACATGATGGCATTGAAAATAAAACCAGCAAAGAGAAAATAATTTTCACTTCACAATTTGACGTGACCTTGTGTACTGTGTTAGCAACACAATGTTCTCTCAGTTTGGATAAGAAATGTGCATGTGATTCACAAAGAAACATTTTAAGCATAGCTGTGCTCGTTAGTTCTCCGTATTTATGGGTCTGTCAACTCTTCCACTGTAAACACCGATGCTGAGGATCAGATCTCTGCTGTGAAATGCAGAGCAAAACATCACCAACAAGAACTACAGGCAGGGCTTGAGGGCGATACTCCTCCTCCTTTTCCAACAACTGTTTAAATCAGTCCAGTTTTTCTTAAGACTATGCAAAGTACAATAGAAAGGGCGAAAATAGCAAATTCAGGTACTCAGAAATCATCACAGAGTGATATAGGGCTGGAAGGGACCTCTGAAGACCATCTAGTCCATCCTCCCGCCAAAGCAGGTCCTCCTAGAGCAGGTTGCACAGGAACTTGTCTGTGTGGGTTTTGTACTCCTCCAGAGATGGAGACTCCACCACCTCTCCGGCCAGCGTGTTCCAGTGCTTTGTCACCCTCAAAGTGAAGTTCCTCCTCATGTTTAGGTGGAACTCCTTATGTACCAAGGCAGAGTAGAGGGGTGGGAAATATCTCAATCATCTTGAATTTTTATTATCAGAATTAATTTAAAATATATTTAATAATGGGTTACTTTATCACATAATCCAGCATCTTTTGTAAAAAGCATTTGAAATGGTTTTATTGAGGCTGAGGCTCAGAAAGACGCTTATGCTTGAGACAGGAGTCCATGAAGATTTAGCGTAGGGTGCTTTTTGGAATTAAGTGTAACTATCTCTGAACTATCCCTATTAAAACCAGTTGCTGTTAGTGAACTGGTGAGAAATGTTAGAGTTTGCTTCCACAACCATCTTCCCTGGGAACCAAACCAGTGAAACCACCCCAACCTTCCGTGTCCTGGACACCATTCCCCTCCTGTGCTCCAGTCCACCACCCCATCAGTGCTAATTTGCTGCTGGACAGGGGAACTGTGTATTTTTTTTCTTATGTAAATGGTCTCAGGGATCCACTTCATGTCACAGCCCCACTGGCTAAGGGGGAGCAGCAAACTGTGATGTGGGGGGCAGGCAGAAGAGGTCAGGGAAAGGGGAGAGTGGATGTTGCACACCAGAGTGGTGCTGCAGAGAAGCGTAACTTCGAAGCACAGCCCCAGAACAGAAAAGACCTTTCTTCTCCCTTTCTCTAAAGCTCTCTGTGGGCTCCAGAGCAGACCCCTGGCCTCCTGCAGAAGCAGACTGGGTGCTGCGCAGGCACCAGATTCCACCATGGATCTGGGAGGGATTATTTCAGGAAGCTGAAAAGTTTCCATCACTGGAGATCCTTGAGAACAGGGTGGATGAGCAGCAGTCAAGAATAACTCAGCTACAGTTGATGGTCCCTTGGGCCAGAGAGGCAAAATTGATGATTTTATATGATTTTTTCCACTCCTATTCTTCTGTGGTTTAAGCAGGGCCACGGTTTGACTGGAGGCTGTAGGTCACATCCTCATTAACTAACACTGTACATATAGTTAACCGTCATATGCATCTCTCAGTCAGTGGTTTGCATTTACTCTTTCATGTTGTATTATCTACAAAGTTATCAGCTAACTGAACTTCTCTTATATCATAAAACATCAGTTCTTGTAAAAGCTTGGGGCACTGCTTCCCCCAGTAAAAAATTCCCAGAGCTGAAAAGCAAAAAAAGCATAGCTGAATGCAGATGCACCCAAGTCTCACAAGGACAAGTCTCCCAAGTCTCCCAAGGCCACCGATGCCGTATGTAGTCCCGTGATGGAGAATGGCAGCACAAGACAGGGGTATCCTTGTCCCAGCACCACCCTACTCACAGGGGATTTCTGCCTCCAGGAAAAAATACTCTTTGCTCTGATGGATGGGAATCCCTCAGCATCTATGTATAGGCAATCAACTGCTGCAGCCTTTCTGACCCTTAGAGGGGAAAAGAACTCCTGCCTGGGCCTTTTGGAGAACCTGCAGAAATATGGCTCTAGGCAGATTTTCATTGTCTTTGGGACTGATGCACACACCCCATTTGTTTGAAGGGGATCAGATAATCGTGTGAAAAGCCCCTTGGGACAGAGGAGCAATCTGACTATTTGTTTGGTACTGCAGTGTGGATGTCTAGACAGAAAAAAAATTCTAATTGGCCAGCCTACACCCCGGTCTCACATTACTTTTGGGGTATGGCAAGTAGACACATTATTACATGCTTTGGGGTAAACGGCTGATGGGTTTGAAATTAAAGTAATGTGTAAAGTAGTTTAATCAGATTTAGTGCTCACTGAGATAGAGATGAAAATGACAAAATCATAACACTAGATGGAGGGTGGTTAAAACCCGAGAAGATGTTATCACTTTATCCATTGCCAGGTTTATTTCCTGACACCACAAAAACACAATCTGGGGTAGTTTCCAAATATATTTATTGTTTCTGGAAATCATATTTAAAATATGCAGTAAGGGACATAAAATGTAAGAGCAACATTTTACTCCTCAAGAAATTTGTCAGCCACTACATAACAGAGCTTAACAAGAACATAACCTATGAAATGGGTGGATGAGAAGCTCAACATGAGCCAGCAGTGTACATTGGCAGCCCAGAAAGCCAACCCCATCCTGGGCTGCATCAAAAGAAGCATGGCCAGCAGGTCACCGGAGGTGATTCTACCCCTCTATTCTGTACATAGTACCTGGAGTACTATGTCCAGCTCTGGAGTCCTCAACGTAGAAAGGACATGGAACTGTTGGAACGGGTCCAGTGGAGAGGGCCATGAAGATGATCAGAGGGATGGAGCACCTGTCTTATCAAGACAGGCTGATAGAGCTGGGGTTGTTCAGCCTGGAGAGAAGGCTCTGGGGAGACCTTAGAGCAGCCTTCCAGTATCTGAAGGGAGGCTAGAGGAGAGGTGGAGAGGGACTCTTTGTCAGGAAGTGTAGTGACAGGACAAGGGGTAACATGTTTAAGTTGGAAAAGGGGAGATTTAGATTAGACACTTCTTCAGTGTGAGGGTGGTGAGGCACTGGAACAGGATGCTCAGAGAAGCTGTGGATGCCCCAACCCTGGAAGTGTTTAAGGCCAGGCTGGATGGGGCTTTGAGCAACCTGGTCTGGTGGGAGATGTTGGAACTCAATGATCTTGAAGGTCCCTTCCAACCCAAACCATTCTATGATTCTATGAAATCAAACACAACTTCATAAGTGTTCATCACGTTATCTTTTCCCCTGTAATAACTGAACAGTATCCGTGTCAAAACACTGAGCTAAACAGACTTTAGTCTGATCCAGCAGCACAGTTGCCTCTTCTCTCATCTCTTCTGACCTCCAAATCACAAGCTGACAGAGAGGTTGGCCTTAACCTATAATTTTTGTCACACAGGTTGATCCCTGCCTATAGGGCATGCGGTTACAAAGAGGCTTACACAAGTCAGCTGCAGGGCTCAGCCCATGCAGCCCAGTGTGGGGTCCCAGTTTGTCACTGAGAAGATGTGAGCAAAGAAAAATCCCACGCAAAGTATCACTTATCATCTCTGCCTTTCTGGTGTGCCTAGCACTTCAGACTTGAAAAGAGTAACATGCTTTTAAAAAGCAGCCCTTCTAAAAAAACTAAGTTATTTTAGGTGCCTTTAAAGGAGATGCCTTGTTCCTTGCCTCTGTGTAAGACCAACCTAGACCTGTGCTGGTGGAGAGGGGACCTGTCCGGCCCCAGGAGAGGTGAGCCCCTCAGCATCCCAGCAGCAATATCCACCCAGGGAATGGGTGTGAGGAGATCCGCTGCCCCACTGATAGGCTTGCACCTATTTGTGAAGAGCTGGTGCTGCGAAACACCTGCCAGGCATAGACAATGTCTCTAACATAAGCTGAGAGTCCTCTGGGAACACTCCTGTCCTGCTATTGGCTTTTCTGGGAGCAGATTTAGGTCTGTACTGACTGCTTCTGAGAGTAAAGTTTGGTAAAATCCACTTGACTTTTTTTATCATGTAGTGGCCTTGTGAACTGCATGTACTCTTAATGCATTGGTTTGCAGGTTGACAGATACAGTGGCCAAAGGGATTTACTGAGCTTCTGCATTATGCTACTTAAATCTGAGGACAGGTCTGAAAACTGGGAGGAGAGCTATACAAAACATCTGGTTTTAAGCTTTGCCAGAGGCTTCCTATTTTGCTGGAGATATTTTTTTTTTTTTATGTCACCATTACAGGATGAGTCTCAAACCTGTACTGACAAATGCAGCAGTGATTTACAACTTCTGATTCAATGAGAAATAAGCTATGGGCTAGCATTCATGCTCGTACGAAGCCTTGCTTTCCTCAGGGCTGCCACCATGCCAGCACTTCTCTGAGACACCTCTGGACTGCAAGTCACCCTCCTCTACAGCGTCAGATGGAAGTTACTTATGAACCATTTGAACACCAAAGCCTCCCTCTGCCTCTCAGTCCGGGTTTTGCCAGCACATACTCCCTGAGGGGTGGGAGGGTGAGGGGGGCAGAGAAATGTGACTGATGTTCCTCTCCATGGCCTGACAGACACACATATGCTTCTGAGTCTGAGTCTATGTGTTTTGAAGGACCTCAACTAGGACAAACCCATAAACCCTGTGCACTTTGATTTGTCTTGCTGGTCCCTGGAAGGACATCTTGATGTTATTAATTGCATTTTTAGAAAGCTTATCACCTTTAACAAGATAAGTATCTTCAGCTTGTCTAGTCTTGTAGCTGTAGTCAGGCCAGCTAAAGAGGCAACTAATTTCTGTCATCACCACCTCTATCCCCACCCTACCACCATGCATGGATACACGCTGAGCAAGGAGTCAGCCCACTGACCTGAAGAAGGGCTACAGGCACACAGGCGAGGTGACAACTCCTGATTTCAGCCTGAAAGAGCTTGTTGATACGACATCAGCACCAGCACAGGTCAAACCTTTGTGATTACATAGCATTCGTTTTCCAAACTAAACAATGTATTTTTGAAAAATTCTTCTTTCTGCTTTCTTTCCCCTTATTTTTTTATTCTCATTGCTACCTCTGGGCTTCCACTGATTTTTTTTGCCTCCTTCCTACCTGCCCTTTTTTTCCTTTGTCTTTGGAGTCCTTAACCATCATTCCTATGTCTCTGCTTCTCTTTGACTCCTTGCTTTCTTTTTGCCTCTCCTCCTTGCTTTCTCTCTAGCTTCCCTGATTCTTCATTTCCCTTTCCTTCTCTTCCCTGTTTGCGAGATGCACAACTTTCCAGCTGGGTGAGGTATCTCGCACAGGTAAGGTAAGCCAGGGAAACATTTCTTAATTTTCCTGAGTATCTGCCCTCACTGCTGTAGACTATCACTACAGCAGAGAAAAAAAAGGGTGTACGCTCAGTGGGTGACATGTAAAATGACATATAGGACGTCAAGTGGCCAAATGGAAAACTCTGGTTAATGTTGACCTTCAGCGCTTTGCGGTCACCTGCTGACTAGTACAGGCTCCTTCCTTTTCTGGTAGTGCACATCTTCCACAAACACCTTCCTCAGAAAATCCTCTAACTTTGCCAGGCTGCTCTAAAATATAGACTTTTTATAAAATTGTCTCCCTTTTGCTTTTACATTGCATCTCCTCAGCACTGTGTTATTGAGATCTGTACTGGAAAACATCTCTGCTGTTCTGCATTCTAACATCCAATTACTAATTCTGGTGGAGCTAGACAATTCTTTTAAAAAAGTTGGTTGGACTATGGATGTTGTGCTTTGTTTGGGGTCCTTTATGACCCCTGGCATGCCATTCATTCTATGGGCCTCAGTTTCATCACTTCGGGATTTTCAGATTTTCTTTTCTTACTTTTTATTTGAGGGAACCGGAGTTTTAAAAGACAAGGGGTGAATACAGTATTATTATTTTTATCCTTCGCCTGCCCTTCTGTTTTTCCTGCTGCCTAGCTTCCATGCAGCTGTTGAACATTTAAGAAAAACAGGTCTCCCACTGAGCAAGTTCCCTACAAATGTGAACTGAGCTTCAGGCAAAAGGAAATGTGAGTCCTGAGGTCACTCCTGAAATCCAGCCCCTGTCTGGCTGCACATAATTCTGCTGTTGTGTTTTAAGGATGATTTAGA
Organism: Nycticryphes semicollaris; assembly: GCA_013400055.1. Classification (NCBI taxonomy): domain Eukaryota; kingdom Metazoa; phylum Chordata; class Aves; order Charadriiformes; family Rostratulidae; genus Nycticryphes; species Nycticryphes semicollaris. The sequence goes on from VXBJ01001907.1 coordinate 400,030, forward strand.
AGAAAAAAAAATTATACATTTCCCACAAAAAGCATAATAAGAGATGAATGCTGGTGATCATGAGGTGATCGTATGATCTTTCAAATCTCACTACATTTTTCTGGTATTTTCAGTCTTGTTTTTTGAGTCTGCTGCTCAGATCCAAACAGGGAGGGGGAGGATGTGGATTACAGAGAGAAGATGACCTGCTGGTGCCCATTGGAGTTAATACTGGGAGGCCCCCATGCACTGGGTTGGCCCCCATGCTGGTTGGAGAAGACCGAACTTTTCTTTCCACTTAAAGATGGTGGAGCTACACCCCCCTTTTCACTGGGGAGTAGTATTTCTGCCAGATATGAAAGCAGCTTCTAATCTACTCTGACCTTGGTGAGAAATTCAAGTCCAAATGTAGTAACATAGAAGCTGACAGGTCAGCCTGAAGAATTTGAAGTGGGGGAGGCTTCCTTTCCTTCTTTCTTTCTGTCTTTCTCTCCTTCTTTCACTTGATATCTTATCAAGGATCACTTCAAGTGCAGTGGCAGTCTGGCTGGCCATAGAAATGGCACCAGCTGTGTCATTGTCCCTGCTGTTACCACAGAGGCGCAGAGCTTTACTGGACTGCCCGACTACGTGCTGCTACAGTTACAAATTCTTAAAGGTGGAGACCCACTGAGAAAAGTATTTTACCTTTTTTGTGCATTAAAACTGCAAAAGTTGATCTAAATTTTACACCTGTATGTGACGCTTTATGGTAAGACTCCTGCCTCCACCCCAGAGGCTCCGTATTTTTTGTTTTCTGAGACTAATACCCAGACCCACATGAAGGCTGTTGATAGTTCTCACCGTTGCTGAAGGTTTCTGCCTGTCAGGTGTATTTGTGTCCCCTTATACAGTGACTCAGACAAAAGCCAGACTACAGAAATGATCTACACTCACTCTACTTCTCACTTCCTTCCTGCATCAGTAATCTTTTTTATGCGCTTTGACAACAAAGGGGCTAAAAATGCTTTGAGCTTGAGTCCCAGTTCAGGAATTATTTAGAAGCCTGAAAGATGATGGTTATCTTTCTGGCTATCTTTCTTCTGGTTATTTTTCTGGAAGTGAGCTTATTTTTGATCGCGCTGACAGAAGGTTAAAAGCTTCTGGTTAAAAGTTGAGGTGCTGCTTTGTACTTTGTCAGTCAAGCAACCAGCCTAAAATTTCTATTGATTGCTCATGACAAAAATGATAAATTATGAATGGGTAAGACCTATTTATTGTTTGTATTACTGCAGAAACAAGCACGTCAAGTCGTAGACAGACCCTTCTGTATTCGGGCAGAACAAAAGCACTTTCCGTGCATCAGAGAATTTACAATCTCATTACAAAGCAACGGAAACAGCAGCTCTCGTGGCTTCCCCCAATTCAGTGACTGCGTGGTGCACCAGTCCAGGAAAGGGAGAAGGCATCGCCCACCCAGGCCCACCTGATGGCTCTGTGTTCTGGGCTTGGGGGACTCATCAGTGAAACACATCTGCTGATGAGGACATGGGACCCCTCTCTGCCTGGATTCCCCTTGGGGGAATGGAAAGCACGCAGGCAAGGTGTCAGGGAAAAGGGGTGACTCTCAGAGGCACAGCCTGATGTGTCTGCAATAGATAGAGATGGGCTGATGGAGGGACACAGGGAAATAAGGAGATAATGCTGCTGAGTAATCAGTAATCAGAGATCAGCCACATTGCTACCAAACTGCTGTCCCATTTTCTGTAAGCAACATGTCAAAGGCATGATTTAATGAAGGTTTTGAAGGACATTGCCTCCAGGCATCAGGAGCAGCATAAGGCAAAGCATAGAGGTCCTTGTTTGAAAATCTCAAAAGCAAATGAAGGAGGTGGGTAGTCGTGGCCATCATCAAGACTGAAAGACAGATTATAAATCTGGTGGGGTTAGATGAGGAAGGCAAAGACACATAAATCTTTCTTGATGGAGAGCCAAAGGAATGCTGCAAAGAGACATGTCAAGGTAATGGGCTAGGGAAATTATCGTTGCAGCATCGTTCTGGGTGGGCACTAGCAGAGCAGGATGGTGCTTGCTCAGGCCAGAGGAAGAACATGATAGTAGTAAGACACAATCCTGGTGGTCTCTGTGTTTCCTTTTAAACTTGTTTTCCTGCTCTGCTTTCTGGTGTTGTGATCCAGAAGACATTTTGCCATTTCATCTGTGCAGCTATAGATGTTTCCCAGACTTATTGACCCTGCCCGGGGCATGCAGCACAGGAGGAAGGATTACACGGCCTATTCAGCTTCCACACTGCAAATGTCTCCAGGATCAGCCAGGAGCCACAAAACATGGTGAGAAACTGCCAGGGGGTCAAGCGGTGTGGGGTGTAGGAGGGATGCACAGCGCAGCTTCCCATCCCTCTTCCTACATTTGGGATGGGGCTCTTGAGAGAAGAAGCGGCTGTCTGGGTGGTGGGCAGAGCCCAGTGCCTGTCGGGGCAGCATCGGTGGTCTCCCCTCAGAGGAGATGGCACCACTCATGGGAGGGGAGATGGAGGCACACCGGTTTGGCAGAGACTGCTGGGGCAACTGGCAAAGGGCGGGCATCTCAGAGGACACCCGAGCTTGCAGAGAATGGGGATCCCGCAGCAGCAGAGGCTGGAGGCATACTACTGCTAGTAACAGAGGGAAGGTGTTTTCTTCATGTACTACTGATGTGCACACACAGGACAGCTGCTGGCAATAGGCGAGGAGGAGCAAGAATTCATGTGAGCAAAGCCCTGAGCAACCTCGTCTAAGGTTAAGCTCACCCTGTTCTGAGAAACTCTTTGGACTGGATGACCTTTGGAGGTCCAACCTACATTATTCTCCGAGCTCACTCTAGATTCAAATTTAATATTCAAGGTGGTGTTTTAGCACCTGCTGTCTTTGAACACTGCCGTTCTTGATAACGTCAGCACTGCCAAGGCATTTCTAAAAAGTCTGTGCTCAGTCCCAAGCCACAGGGATTTCCTCCTGAAGACAAAACAGCCTCACTCACCTGCTGCTGGGACAATGGAGTGATAGCTTACAGGGACCTCCTGTGCCTCTTTATCTCTCTCCTCTGGGCATTCCTTCCTTGATGAGGAATTTCCTCACAGCGATACCTGAAAGGCTTTTTGGGCGAGATGCGTTTATCCATGCAGCAGATAAACCTCTGCAGTGAAGGTCACATTCCTCCACTTTTGCCACTGTCACTAAGGTTGCTGGTAAACTGGTGTCCGCACTAGCAATCTACTGCCCTGGCACCTGCACACCATGTTATTTATTCTTGTTATTTATTTTATATACGATTCATGACTACCAAACTAATAACACGAAACTAACCTACACCCTGGGTGTAGCATTCCCCTCCTCAGCAGGACAGCAGACCACCTAACCCTAGAAGGTAATGAAGAAATTGAGTCCTTTGAGCTTCTTCCTTCTCTGAAAAGTCATATAGCATAGGGGTTTTTTTCTTCTTTATAAAGCCAAATTATTTTTTTTTTCCCACTGAAGAAAAAAAATTTCATCTGCTCTGTCATTTAAGCTTGAACACCAAAACTTTGCCTCCTGGAAACACCAATATTTTGATATGGACAGATCAGAGCCTGTCCGGAGCTCTTAGAGGGCTAAGACAGCATCGTTTGGGCAGTGGCCAGGCCATGCTGTGCATCTCTTCAGCCAGACTCCCAATGGGATGGACCTTTGCAGTCTCTTGCCCTGTCCCATGTCCCTGTGAAGACCTGCTCTTGGGCAGGTGATGACAGCTGGACTACTGAAGCTTAACGTATTTGTCCAACACCTCCTGGGAAGAGCAGGAGAAGTGAGGAACTGGTAAGGAGAGAAACTATATTCCAGGCTGGGTCTGCCTTTCCTGAAACAGCTCTGGGATGTCCAGCAGTGGTCTCTGGGTCCTGCAGCAATGTGCAGCTACACATTGGATAACACACTTTACCTAAATAATCATCAAATTCAAGACTAAAAGTCATATTAGTAGTATTATTTTTGCACAGATATGTGTCTTTACCCATTAATAGGTCTTTTCTGATCCAGATCACCTCTGTGATGTGAACATATTAGATTTAGAGGTTCTGTTCGTTTTGTTTATCAGTTTGATGTTAGCTCCTGGGAAGTAATGAAAAGGTTTTCTCCCAACTAAATTTGCAAAACTTATTCCTTTCTCATTGTTTCTTCCTATGGCCTTATCAATGCTGCTTGCAAGCAAACTATTTCTACATGACTATTGTTGTAATTTTCTTCCTTTTACACTCATCAGTATTTTGCTAGGCTGATATATATTGGCTCCTTAGGCAAGTGCATTGGTTTCTAACAGCATCCTGGGATTTCCTATCACAATTAGACAAAAGAGAGGGGAAAAAAGCTGAAGACAGCTGGTAAATACAGCTGAGGTGAAGTCAGAGCACTACATTCTCTATCCAGAACTAAGGTATGTTCTCGAGAGCTTCCCAGTTCAAGAACACTTATATGATATGTTTCCACTTAGCTTTTATGCCAAAAATATCCCAGCGCGGCTCCACTGCTGATAAAAGCAGCAGGAGTGTTCATGTAAACAGGGCTCCAGGCAGCTGCCAGTGCTCCCAGTCTCCGTCTTGCACAAACTTGTGAACAGACAGCCTGGGTCAGATACAGGGAGCCTGTGGCTGGGCAGGCAGCCCCATCCACACTCCCACCTTGCTACCTACTCCCTGGCCATCCCACTGCTCCTCAGGCACAGCAGCAAAGCTTGTGGTCACTCGCAGGGACCAACAGAGTCAAGACCACAAGGAGCAGATGGGGAAAATCATGAATGAGGCAGAAGACGGCAGGAAAACAGTTCGCCAGCACTGGCAGAGACACATGATTCACTGCTTCTTTACATATGCATCAGCACCAGCTACATCAATTACAAGTAGTAATTTTTAAAAGTAAATTAAACCTGGTCCACAGACTTTTTAAATCTCATTAGAAAACTTATCCAGATTTCAAAGAAATTTAAAGTAATGACATGCCAGCTTCAGTGCTAAAAGGTTGCCCTGCTATTCTGTGCTTGGACCTCTTAGTAGAAGTTTCCTCAAGGGTGTCTCACTGGAAATTGGTCTAGATAACATGCCAGTAGTGCTTTATTATCTTCTTGGCTTCCTTGGTTTCCTCCTAAAAAGCGTTTATTCATACTTCTGTCAATAGTTTGAATATTCTTGCCTCAGCGCCAACACTTGGTGACTTAGGGAGAGGATAATCTGAAGCAAACGTGACTAAACTTCATGGGAAAGGCTGTCAAGAGAAACAAACTTTGTGCCTGAAAAACACTTTGATACAGCAAGAGGCAGTTGCAGTGTTCAGGGCAAAGGTCTAGACAATAACTGCTCTACACGCAGGCAGAAGATAGAGAAACACAGGCCAACACATGCCAGAGTCAGACCTGTCATTCATCGTGACTCCTTCTGTACAGACAGGGCACAGAGCATCATGAAAGGCTAAAAAGGAACTGACTGGTCTCTGGGCGAGAGTGGAGATGTTGGATATCTCTGTTAAAGTTCCTAGGCTATATTTACTCCATATTTAACTGAAAGAAAATAAAGAAATAAATGCAAAGGGAAAGGAGATGGAAGCTGGGCCCATACTAGGGATTAAACAAGGCTGGGATGCTGGCCCATGGCTACCTGCGCCACAAGTTTGCAGAGACGTGATGGTTCAGAGAGAGGAGAAATTAGGTGTGCACACACCAGCCATCCCCAGCACATTTTATTTCACCATATAGATGTAGCTGGAGAGTTCCATCAGCAAGGAAGAAATCTGCATTCAGAAAATGACCAGTGGACGGGTGCTGAGGGGGGTCTCGCTCAGTCCCAGTGTTTGCAGCAGCTCTGTCCCCAGGCAACTGGGCATGGAGTAGATGGTGCTGTGCTGAGCAAAAGGACCAAAGACCAATTTTAGACAGGAGGAGGGAGACTGTGTTCTAGCTGCTTGCAAAGAAAGCATTTTGTGGTCAATGAGCAGTGAAAAGAGAAATGATATGGCACAGACCTTGAATTATGTTGCACTTCCCTTCTTGAGAAATTGCCTGGCAGATTCCTGATCTCCCCTCCTGCAACATGTGCCATTCCTGGCTTCTCTGTGTGTCGTTGAGCCCAAAGGCTGGTGCCCTTCCTGGGCCACTGAGCCCTGCAGCTGGCCCTCCCCTTGCCAAAACCCAGGAGACCTCTGTGTCTGTGCCCAGGGTCCCTGGCTGTAGGGGAACTAGCCCAAGGTGATCCTGCAGCAGCTGGGCTGGCCTCAGGGCCCAGCAGTGCCTGAAAGGCAGGAGCTAAAAGCAGGGAGAAAGGCAGATTTGATGGGGAAGGGAGATGGTGACAGCTCTTCCTCTACCGGAGAGGTAGGCACCAAAGAATGACAGTCAGGAAAGGCTGGGAAAGGGCTCCTCACTCCCCTGTTATGGGTGCTGGCTGATGGGTGATCCAGGAGCATTAGGTGGCTATGGGGAAGTTCTTCTACAGACACTCAGACACTAAAAAGAGCTTAGGTACTGTTCCTCCAGTGAGGACCAGAGCATTCTGCCCTTCAGCGTGCAGCTCTCCAGCAGTTCTGGCCTGGCAAAGCCGAGGGTTAACCATCACTTTCAGTGGGTTTTGTTTCCACCTCCCTGAACCAGGTAACACAACTGATTTGCACTCCCTTACTTTTGCTGATGTCCCATAAAGCAAATCCTGGAGATGAGGAACAAATAATAAAACATTAAGAAAACTGTTGTTCAGGTAAGTGGCTTTAGGACAATGTGCTCCTGCTGTGACATACACTCACATACATATAAGAAAGAAGGCTGATCTGAAACTGAGAGAGACTAAGCAGAAAGGAGGAGATGTTGATTCCATCTGTGTGAACCACAACAGCAATTTTGTTCGGCTGAACACCAACAACTCTGGTAGGTTCTTATCTGCAAAGAGGAGCTGCTGCAGGGGCTTTCTCAGCCATTGACTTGGTATCTCTTGATTTTTTTTTTAGGGAAAAAACTAACCTGTGTGCAGAAATCAAGCACTTCGTAGAATGGATTTTTAAGAGAATGCTTTTTTTATTATTATTATTCCCTGAATGTACTGGTGTTTTGGTGGTGATAATTAGTTCAATTATACTGGAAGGAAATTGTATATGGTTCTACAGTGGGTACCGTGAACTCTTGAGATTATACCTGATCTTAACAATAAACTCCATAGAGGATGGATAGAATTAGGTGTTTAGGAAAAAAAAAAAAAAAAAGGGTTTAAAATTT
>VXBJ01001907.1:408608-466201 GCA_013400055.1 Nycticryphes semicollaris
TGGCCAACTCTCAGCCAGTAGAGAGTAGAGGAGCTGTAGGTATGTGTTATTTTTAATAAAGACGTTGAAGAATTGAAAGAAATTCTTTTAAAACGTGTCTGGTGTTTAAAAATAGATTATGAATGAAGCCATTTATCCCACTGGAATAGGCGCGTTTCGGGGATTCTGGGACTGAAAGGGAGGTTATGTGCATCTACGTGTTTACATAGCGTCGCTTTGGGGTTAGGCGTTAGTTTGTTGGGAGAGAAATAATACCACGTTTTTACCGAGATCCCCTTCTTCAACCTCTTCAGAGTCTGGGCTCTCGGCGCAGGGACAGTCAGAAGTTTCTGTTGTTGGTGCGTGGGTGTGTTGGAGCTTGAGAACTGGTTATGACTTTGTTTCTTTGACCTTGTGGTTCAGATTTAACTTTCAAGTTGAATTTCCCATAGTTCCTGGCTGCCACTAGACCTCCTTGTGCGTGTTTTGACAGATTTGAAAACCGCATTGAGAATGAGCTTTAAATTAAATGAGATTTATTTTATTTTCCTTTTAACCAAATAAGCGTTAGGGACTGGTGTTGGCTCGCAAAATATTTAGCAGTTGTGTTGGGCAGTTTTAGACTTCAGATACTGAAATTGAGACAGGAGTGAGTTTATAGAGGGCAAACATTTGGCTACTGTGATTGTTTAGAAATCAAGATGCTATGAGAGGAAGGGACATAACATTCATAGCCATATTTATCCAGTTATGGGAACTAAGGATAAAAAAAACTCCAACACATTAATGCTGTTCTGAAATACAGGTTATTATTGTTACTAATACTGTGGTTTATGTCTTCCACTCTTTATGAAAATGTTTTCAGGGAGGTTTTATTTTGTTACTTAAGTAGAACTGTTTAAAGGTGGGGAAGTTCTTTTAGTATTTCACTGCTGTAAGAAGTTGTATTACTACTATTCTTCTAAAACAACCATTTTTGTCCCCTGATACATTAAATAAAAAGAAAAATAAGTTTTAATGAAGTTTAGGCATACTTTTTTTTTTATCTCATTTATCCTGTTCTTAGTACAGTAGGGTAATCTCGTGCAGATTTGTGATACAATTTTTCATCATTATTCCTTTCAGCCCTTTGAATTTGAAAATTACCAGATCCTGCAATGCCCCTGGAGAAATCTGTCAAAGAGCTAATTTGTTTGCAGAAGTTACAATGGGGACATTTTGAAGGATGGTCTTCGTTCTTGCGCTTTCCAAATTAAAACACTTATCATGAGCCCCTCTTTTAGAAGAAAAACTTTGAAAACGGACTTCAGTGGAATCCAACTTGAGTGAGCCTTGGCAAGTCTATCAAAAATAAATTGTCTAGGCAACTAGTCTAATGTAGGTTATAAAATCTCACAGCACTTGTGCTTTTTTGTCACTTGAAATTCCTCGAAATACTTAATCCAGTTTCTTTCATGACGTAGTTGCATCATATTTTTGCCCGCTATGAAAGCCTTTTTGCCCTTTCATCTAGAAAGGGCCAGATTTATAGTTTGTACACTGTTTTGTTGTTCACACGTGACTCTTTGGCCAGATACCAGCTTTTGAGATGTCCTAGTTACAGGAAGGGGGAGTGTTCTGTTGGTTCTGTGTTTCTCACTTGGGCAGCCCAGGAGGTGTGAGGGACCCTGTAAAGCACTTGGTTTACAGCTTGAGGGGTATTTAGGAGCCTTTGGGTGTTGGCTCACATGTACAGCAGGTTCAGTGTGGGCTCAAGGGGTTGGGACCTCAGGTCTTCATCCCCTTCTTTCATGTGGCTGAATTACACGTAAAGCAGCTCCAGACTTTCCAGCCCAGCAGCATGTTACTGGGACTTGGAAACTGGTGCTTTTTTTTTTACTGTAGCAGATGAGGCTTGAACTGGCAGTGGAGGAACTGCTCCTTATCTCACATAGCCACCCTGCTGTGGGAAGCCCCCTCTGCAGGGGAGCGTGACAGATCCTGGAGGTACTAATCCATTCGCATGCCTGAACTGAATTCATCAGATTTGTGAATCGACACCCAAAGTCCCCTTGAAAACAAGGGACAGGGTGTGGTCCCACAGGAGGCTCATGTGGTGGAGTTATCTCCTTACTGTTTGAGCAGCAATACTCTTTTCTCCTCTCCTGTTTTTAACTCCCCTGTCCCTCTTCCCTGTCTTGCCCCAGATGATGCAGTCTCATCTCACACCGTGTCTGGTCCGGTCCTCACCTTGCCTTGCCATAAGCAGGTTAAACTCGGTGACCCTTCGGGAAACAACAGATGGGTCTTTTGCTGGGCCGGTTCCCTATGTGTTAGTGAATTCATTTGTCTCCTGTGACACTCAGGTGCGACCCAGAGCCAGGACAAGGCAAGCATCTGCAGCAGGTCAGGAAGGGAAAGTAAAAAACTTTGCATGATGGTAAGCAGGTAGACCTGTCTGCTTGTGAAACCTCCCCAATCAGGCTGCCCCGAGCAGCACAGAAAACTGAAGCATGTCCTGAGAAGGATTTAACAGATTTCAAAAAGAACAGTGCTAAAAGTAGGGACAGGATTGTTAGTCTCAAATAGGAGAGCAGGCAAACCTTGAGTGCCCCAGAATAACAAGTGCTTTGAGGTGTCTGATGGGGATGGGTTCAGTGTCCCTGCCTCCTCCCCAGGGGCAGCTTCACCTCTGCTGCTTCTGGCGCTGGTTGGGCTTATTCCAGGAGCTATCCCCCTAGAAAACTCTTCAGCTTGGGCAAGGTTGTTCTCTGCTGATTTAGGAAAATGTGTTGGCTTCTGGGACTTGGACAGCAGAAAAGGCAGGTGCAAAGGAGCAGGCAGGACCTTGTGACCAGGACTGTGCAGTGAGCTGGGTATCACCTCTGGTGGTGGCAGCACACAGCTGGGTCGGTTCTCCATCTTGTGAGCTCCTTTTCTGTTGGTGGCAGTGACGCACCTCTCAATCCAACTTCCTGCTCGGATGCTGAGCATGGGAGGGAGACTGGGAAGAGATGCCAGTGTGGTGTCCTCCCAGGTCCCACGGGATGTAAAGCAGCAATGAGCCACATGGGCGATGCGAGGAGAGCTGCGTCATCCTACCAGCATCTCAGCTAAAGCGATTGCCAACAACCCACTGCTTTTATTTCATTTGGATGTTTGAGGTATGTGGCCGTGTGGAAGGAGCAGAACTGGGTTGGAGCAGCTACCTGAAATGACATAGGGAATACCTTTTAAAGAGGGAATCCAGAGAAATACTGTCATGCTAATAACCTATTCTTGCAGCAAAATCTAGGTTTGGCAGAGATAATCTTTTGCAGGAATCAATGGCTTTAAAATGTCATGTGGTGAATTCCTGCCTTGGTGGCATGTAAGGGACCCTACTCGAGCGCACCGAATCATTCAATTGGTGTTTTCGGGATAGTTCCCATTTCTGAGTAGTAACTCGATTACGCTACCTGCCTTGTAATGAGAGCAAGTGTCTGCTAGACAGTAAATATTTGGAACTGTCTCTTTTAAAGAGGTTACCAGCTGAGATGTCAGAGTGTCTTATTGTCTGAGTGCCTGACAAATAGCAGCTGGGACAGACTTACATCTGCTGTTTAAACAACTGCGTTCTGGTGAGGGAGCTGAATCAGCCTGAAAATACGACATTAGTGATGGTACAACTAAGTTTAATCAAGTACTGGGGGAAAGTCCCTGGGCCGTGTCTCTCAGAGCCCCAGTTAGAGGTATTTGGTCTGAGTGAGGAGGCTGCAGGGCTCTCCTGGTACAAGCAGGGTCCGATTCCTTTGAAGTATTTCTCTTCCAACTGGGAAGGAAGAGCCTGACGTAGTTATGGTGGTAGGACTTGGAGGTCTGCCCGTGCTTTGGGGTGGCTGGGGAGAAAGGGTAAAACTGCTTGACTGAAAAAATGCACAATGGAAATTAGTGTCATGGATCCACTGAAGGCATGAAATAGCCCCTTAATCAGAGATAAGAGGGAGGTGGTAGAGGGAGTGTCCTGGCACTTTGAAAGCCAAGGCAATTAGCCTGTGTTTGATGTGATGGAGGCCAAAGAGATGCAAAGAGGAGTGTCAGGTCTTTCAAAGTCCTTCTGGTAGGAAATGCAAGCTCTGGCTGTAGTTACTGAAAGTTATTTGTGCCGAGTCCTTGCTCTAACTGATCCCTGGTGTCTGGATGCCTTGTACCTACGGGAGTGCTCGTGTTGGGTAGTGTCCCAGGACTGCTGTGCAGGGAGCTGACAGATGTGAGAAGTAGAAAGGAGCTCAGATCGGATCAGGCTGAAGGTGTGGACCAGAATGACAGGTTGGGGGTAACGCTTCCATCTCTGTAATCATCTCCTTTTGCAAACTGATGATTTGGGAGCAAAACCTGCCAGTTCTGTTTTAGCCTTGTGGATTTTGAGGGCAGTCATCTATAAGGAGATGCTACAACGAAGTCAGGTTGAGAGTTAGGACAGAAGAGGATGGATCTGAGGGGAAGAAAGGTAAGGAGAAGGCTCCTGACATTGTCTGCAGGAGGTGTTACCCAGAAATAAGATACTGAAATTAAGAATGCTTTTACGTGCCTTGAAAAGTAAGGGCCTTATGTTTTCTCCACCTGGGATTTGCAATGTCCCACGAACCTCTAATGCCTTAGCTGATGCAAAACAAGGCAAACTGCTGGGAACAAAGAGTTGGAATGACCTAAATTCCATTTTCTTTTTCAAATGTTGTTTGAAGACCTTATTAATGAAGCAGCGTGCATGAAGAGCAGACCCCCTGAGCAGACCAACAGTGCCACAGGCTTTCCCAAGGTTTCAAAATCGAGCTTCGGGAAAAAAAATTAAAGACCATTATGTTAGTTTGCTCAGTTGTTCAGACAGCTGGATCTGGCTATTTTAGTAATCTAAAGTAGAATCAGTGTCACAGGATTAACAGAATGAGGCAAAATTAACTCTGGTGCATTTGGGCCTGGTGTGAGGAATCCCTGGAATGATTTGGGTCTGGTACAAGGAATGTTGGGAATGGCGGTGATTGCTGGTGGGGGAAGAAGCTGGGTGCTGGTTGCTTCTCCAGAACAGGGAATGAAGCATGTGCTAACGTATAGTGAGAGATCAGGGACCTGCTGTTCATCCATCTCTCTCATAATTCCTTGTGTTAAGTTTTCTTTATACATTTTTAATTTTGTGTGCATTTAGTCCTGCAGTTGGACCTAGCGCTGTAATGCAAAATAGAGCAGAAGCTGCTGTTGGTTGGAGTGAGCAACAAGCCCTGTGTGGGTTTTTTTGTCTCATTAGCTGTGTGGTTGCCCTTTGCTTCTGCCTTTCTGGTGGATATGGGGGAAATTTTAAGAAAAAAAAAAAAAAAAAGGCAGCATACATGATGTATAGCGGAGGCATGACAGGACCCAAAGTGTTGCTTCACTGGTGGCCCTTTGTCTTGGGAATGAAGAAGCTGAAGGATCAGTGAACTGGATAATCCATTCTGTTCTGTTCTCCTGCATTTATCAGACAACAAATTTGTAACTTAAAAATCTGAGGAGAGCGGTGAATGTGTGCTGCAGAAGCCTGATAAATGTTGATAAACCTGCCAACTGTAATGTCTCATTACCTGTAGATACATACACAGAGCTGAATAACGAGAGTACTAATATTGCTAATTCTGTCTTTAAGGTTTTTACCCATCTCTCTAAACTTAGGATTTATATTTGTCTAAACTTTGCAACTATTCTCAGTGGAATTAATTAAGAACACAGCTCACTAAATTAGACTTAATTGGACTAAAGTGCGGTTTAGATCCCTTCAGAGAAATGAAGCAGTTAATGTGAGTGAAAATTGAAATTAGTTTCTTTTGAGGACTAATGCAGTGGGACAGACTGCACTGACCCTCATAAAGAGCCTGGGCAACTTTTTTCATAACAGAAAACTTTTTTTTTTTTTTTCTAAAACTAGTGATGCTGTTGTGTCTCCCTTCACATTACAACCCCCCCAAAGATGCATATTTTCTCCTGCTTTCTGCGCGTTTTAATTTGCAAAAAAATATGATTGTTTTATTAGTTTTTTTTATTGTTCATTTATTTAAAGTAGAACACTTGATTTGAATTTGAAAATCAAATTTTGTCTTCCTGTGGCCAAGAATCACATCAAACTCGTTCCCAAGTGACTGGGGTAAAAAGGTCTCTATTCCCTGGCAGGGTAGGGTTATGCTGCAGGTCTGGTCAAATTGGAAATACTGAGGTTTTTTCATGTATTTACATTTTTACGCAGTTGTGACTGTGTCCTGCTTTCAAAACTGCATTCATTTACAGAGTGAACAGGGATTGTAATTACACCAACCAGTAGTAAAACTGTTGATGGTCTTGCATGTGGTAATGTTTTTCCATGCCATTCTGTTCTTCATACTGGAAGGTGTCAGAGCATTTTTACAGATCCAAAGGGTTATCTGCTAGATCCAGTGACTTCAGAATTTTGGTCCCAAATCTTTGGGATGATTTCCAGTCACTGTTTTCCTGAGCGCATCGTGACTGTAGGATAAAATGGTTTGCTGACTGGGGGAGGTTTGGAAAGAAAGGCAAGGAAATTTTTGAATCCAGCAAGGAGTGGTAAGATACTCAGTGCTGTTGCCTTTCTTGTGACTCCAAATTATTGTTGGTGCTAATTCTGAGGGTCTCATCTTGACATAGTCATCTGTGGATTTATCTTCAGGTAGCCAAGTGCTGTTAAGAGTCAGCAAATCTGTTTATTGTTATGTTTGCGCGTAGCAAAATAGCAGTTGCCTCACAAGAACAAATGAGTAAAATTTATAATAATAAAAGAATAATTGTCCTTTGATGAACTTGTATCAAAGAGTCTCAGAGTCCTTGCTATTTGTTGTTATTCGCTAATTGGTTATTACCATCCAGTTAATGCTGTGTGCAACTGCAGAAGAGCTTCCCAGAGTTTACGCGCCTTTGTTCAGTGGTGCGGCGTTTTTATTCCTACCGAGTTCCTGTGTTTTAGATTTATGAGAAGGATGATGTGAGAAGCAGGAATGTAATCTGAGTGTTGAGCCATTCCGTATTTCTTCTATTTAATATCTGGTCTCAGCATGTGAAAACGCTGAAGCCAAATTATTCCATCTGTGGTATTGGCAGTAGAGCAGAATGGGGTCCTTTTTCGTGAGGTGGATTATGTGGCTGTGAAAGGCAGCTTTGAGGAGTGCAGCAATGCCAGGTGGTAACAATTTGGCTTAATTAAGGGCTTCTGAACTGAAAATTGGGAACCTGAACGCACACTTCGTTGCCTGTGGAAGCAGGGGTATGGCGCTTCCCTTGGATCCCGCCTGGCGCGTGAAAAGGGGGTTGAATGATAAGAGGAAAGCCGTTTGCCCGGCACTTTGCATGTTGATTTGAAATTCCATTGCAGAGAGCTAATTGCTAATAAAAATAAATAAATGGATCTCCCCATTCAGAAGCTTGTTTTAGTGGGTTTTTGGAAAAGAATTGTCAGGAAGGTGGTGTCTTTGTGATCCTGGTTTGGTGCTTTAAATGTTTGGATGTTCTGTTACACTGAAAGGTGAGATCTTGTGGTTCCTTCACTTAATTAACAGGGCTTCAATGCCAGTATTTTGGGAGTACAGCTGAATAAAAAGACAATGATATGTAATTAAGGTTTGCTGTTCTGCCAAAGGAACTGCATGCAAACCTACGCTTCAGGAATAGAGATTTAAGACGTGGTTAATTAATTGAAATGGTTTCTCTTGGAAGGTAATACAATTGGTTGGAAAGCTAGTTGATCAAACAAATAATTGAAGGGTAAGGAAGTTTGGTTTTTTTAATGACCACAACACATTTTGTACTTTCAGAAGCACTCTTTTTAAATAAAAATGCGTCCTTTGTTATATGGCAAGCCTGTGAAAATGCTGAAAATAAAATGTATCAAGTGTGGAAGCTGAAAAAGAGATTTTACAAAAAATAATTTAGAAAATCTAGAAAAAAATATTTCACACATTATAGTGCTGAGTCTCAAAGAATTGCAAAGCTTTTTCGTGCCCTGTGAGAATAATTTCTGCCTAATAACTGAAGCACAAAAATTCCAGTTTAAATCTCAGTTTCACTGAATTTTCTCATGGGATTTTTATATATAATTCTGTTTTCTTTCCTGAAGAGTTTAGTTTCTTTATAGATATATTGTTTATGATGGTAAGATAAGCACCTCAGTAGAGGAGTGATACCAAAGGCTGTAATGTAGCCAGGATTCATCCATATATCAGAGCTATTGTGCCAGATGTTTTGAAGAATGACAAATATTGTCCCATCAGCTGGATTCACATTATTCTGAAGTTTTCCTTCATGCTAGAAGGAAGGCTAGAAACCAATTTCTAGACAAGGTTATAAGCCATTGTCTGTAAGCCTTGTTTCTTTTGGTTCTTCCACATATTTCATGTGGGAGAACACTAAAATAAATAGACTCAGGTTACGTCTTGGGGGTTTTTTTTCCTCACAAAAGTACTTTGATTTATGAAAGTTAATAATTTTGAAAAGGAATGATACTACGAAGTATGTATTTCCCCAACTGCTTTCATGTATAGATGCAAAATGAGAATGAAATAACAATATTCTTTGGGGGAAAAAATCCTGGTCTAATACCAATGTTACTTTTTGTCTTCCCCTGCTCTCCTCTCTTTCTCCTTCCCTACCATCCTTCATCCAATGCTGGACCACGCAGGTTTTAGATGCAAGTTTACCAGTCCCTGATACTAATGAAGACAATTTGGAGCATGATGCCCCACCACAGGAGACAGAGCAGCCAGGAGCTGTTACAGCATCTCAGGAGCTGGATGGGCAGCAGCCAGAAGTGGCGTCACCCCTCCAAGAACCACCTGGAGAGCAAGCAGAGGCCTCTGGAACAAATGGTAAGTAAAAAAAAAAACCAAAAAAGCTGCTATCATGGAGGCCTGAATGCTAAATGGGGTGAGAAGTTGAAATGGGGCTCAACTAGCCACCTCCTGGACAACAAGTAGTTACTCAGGCGATCTCTTGGTTGCTCAAGTGCTTCTTCTAGGGCATTGTTTTGTTGGGATGAGTTTTCTTTATAGGAGCTATAACAAATAGGTTGTGGATTGAAGCTGTCAGTGGGGGGTTGGACGGCAGGAGATGATACCTGCACCACTGTAGGGACTATCCTCTTCTCTCAGGGCACCCTGTGGTGCCTCTGCTTGCCTGCTGCCTGTCTCAACCATTCACCTCTAGGAACAGCTCAATTTCCCCCTCTTATGTTAGTTTCTGCTGCATAGGCCTGTCCCTTCCTTCATAGGCAGAAATCCTTTTATGCTTATTCTTAAAGTTATCGTTTAAAATTTCACTCTAAAGTAGATGGGAATGGAGAGAAGATATTCAGTAAACAAAATTGTGAAGGAGGAGACAATACCTGATGATTTGAAGTAGTGTCAGAGATTTCATGTTGATATTCAATTTCTGGATTGAGTAATAAAGAAGACCTACATTTAGAGGACATGGATTTAAAGTTAATAGTCAAGACAATTTTTGTTGAATAATTGTGGATTGTTGCTTCAGTTGTACAGAAATTGTGTTTGTAGGATGTGTGATGAAGAGGAGGAGAGAGGCTCCCTTTGAATGCAGATAGTTACACGTAAACAAATCCATGATGTGTTGTGGACACAGATAGCATTAAGAATTTGTGAGCAGATTGCCTGAAAAGTATTTGTTTTCTTTGATAATCATCTCTCATGTGGTTGCGTGATGCTGGTGTTTTAACCAGGACTTATTTGATTGTTGTCATTGGAACCAAGCTTAGATGGTGGCATAAGTTGCATGAAACGGAAGGAAAACAATTCTACAAGTTTGCTCTCAAAGTAAAAAAAACACCTTTGTGGAGGTGATGCGGCATGTATTTTCTGGTAACAATAGCTGAAAATTGACACCATCCATAGAGACAATAAAACCTGCTTGGTCAAGCATTGGAGAGATAGTTCTTCAAGTAAAGACTACAGTCAGATATTCATACCTGTTTATATCCATACCTCTGAACCTCACAGAGTCTGGTCCACATGTCTTCAGGCAGATAAATGCTCCATGTTGAGCAATCTGTCCACATAGAGAAAGAAATAATTTTAGCTCTACAGTTCATGTTCCCCACTCTTTATTTCATCTTGTTTGCAAAATCTGTAAAATCAGGAATAAAGTGTCATGACATCAAGCATTGAGGCAACAGAGGTAATTGCTTTTAGTAGAGGAATGTTTGACTGAAGGTTTTTTTGGGTTGATTGATGTATTTGTTGTTGTCATCGTCATTTAAATCTCACATTTGGAAGACCATTAGAGAGATGATCCAGATACATGAAAGTTGCTGCTACTGGATTAAATTAACTGGGAATTGTGTTGGTGTTGCCAATCAAAGCCACAGACAAAGGCTGTGAACAGCTGGCCCAGATACCTGTGTAGCATCAGAACTTTGGAGGTATCCAACATAATCCATGGTAATACCATTACTATAATAGGAGGTCACCTGTATCAGATGTGTCAGATACTGATCCTTTACATGTTATCACATGGCATCCTTTTTTACTAGCAGTAAGAGCTGCTGGAGTATGTTACTATAGCACAGGTATTTGGAGCAGTAACTTTCTGAAACCCCTGACAGCAGAACTGGAGAGAATTTATAATGTAATTAGGTTGTAGAGAACATCTGTTCAAAAACCCCACCTAAGTGACTGTTGATGGGCAAAGGAGCAAATGTTTCACTATAAAGAAACAAAAGTGTTTTTGTTTATGAGGGGTAAACTACCTGGGGCTCTTGGGTAGCATCTGTTGAGGTTGGGCCTGGATGCTTTGTGGCAACCTGCATCAAGAAGGCATTATAAAAGTGGGAATTGGAGCCGTCTGCTGTTTAGGAGGCGGCTGTTTCTTACTGGAGAGGGGAGCCGGCATCTCCCCTCTCCAGAGGCGAGGGATGGAAATAAGAAATACTTGAAGTGCAAGTTCCAAGACAAACGCTTTGAGGCAGAACGATTTCAATCGCTGGCAGCGCGGCCGTGGGAGGAGCAGGGCTGAGCCGCCCTTCGGCCGCCGGCGCTGCCCGCACCCCGACGGGCGGGGCCGGGGCGGGAGCCGCCCCCGGGGCGGGAGCGGGGCGGTGGGAAGGCGGGAGCGGGGCGGCTGGCTGTCCCCTCCCTGTCCCCTCGGGCATCCCCCGCCGGGCAGACCGTGAGAAGGAAGTTTCTGATGCTGAGTGTAACGTGAGAGATGCTGGGGACCGTAACGATGGCGGGTAAGGCCGGGCAGAGCGGCACCGCGACTCTCTGAGCCCGCTCCTTTGGGTTTTATTTTCTCTCCGCTGATTAGCGCCTGGGTCTGTGTGTGTGTGTGTCTGTGTGACATCTGGGGACTTAACTGCTGCAAGCAGGTCTGTGACTTGCTCTGGACCTCGTGCCGGAGCCCCTTTCCGGCTCCCGAAAGTATTGTTTTACTTACTCCAGGTTTCCTGGCAGTGCACGAAGGGTTAAAAGGTCCGGCTGAAGTGGTTTTTATCACAGTGCGAACGTTTAGAGCTTGAAGGTTGACGAAACTTTAAAATGTCTCGTCACCTCAGTCGGATAATTTGATGCGGTGCTTGGGATACGAGGCTTTTATAAATGTGAAGCTGCTAACGAGGTGTTCTCCTGCGGTGCCGGAATATGGCATAGCATCTGAAACTGAGGGACAGGAGGGAAAGGACCGCGTTGATGATGCTATTTCGCTTTAATGCAGTAAAATTTGATTTGAAGAGCTAAACTTGGTGAAACTGAAGGAAAGGTAGGAGTTACCGTCGTTTATATATTGTCAAAATGTTTGCGTGAGGGGAATGAAGCTGTTGCTGTGTAGCTGTTTTAAGGAAGAGAAATTCAGAGGAGATGAACACGGTGGTGTGTGTGTGTGTGTGTGTGTGTGTGTGTGTGTATTCAGGCGTGTGTGGCGATGGGATCCCAGCCTGTGATGCCAAAACCTCGATGCTATGTGCATAGGACTCTCTACATCTCATTTAAGAAAGTAGCGTGCGAGCCACTGAAGTGTGAGAGCTAGCCCCCTAAACTAATGGGGCTTCCTGAAAAGGTAATGGTGTTTGGAGGAGCAAGGAATTAAAAGGAGAAAGCATTATCTTGAACTGCTGGTTTTGCACAAACTTGTGTCTTTCTTCGCGAAACAAAGTGGCATTATGAAATTTAAATAAACAAAGCCCACTTAGTTTCCCCAGAAGATAACTAGTTTGCATCAGAGTTTCTCTCAGCTTGATGATGTATGTCTTTAGCAATCTAGAGAAATCTTTTTTTATTTCATTGCATTAATAATTATTTATTGCTTGTATCTTATTTGCTAGAGCTAATGAATGAATTCAACAAATAGCAGGGGTTTATTGACGCAAAATACTTTAGCGTTTACAATCCATATTGACAACAAAGCCTGTAGAAGTCTGGCTCGGTTTGGAGCTGACCCTGGGGAGGACTGTACGTGATTTGAATCAGTTAGTAGGGGAGGAGATATCCCACTGCTGTTTACAATAGGGTTTTCATTAAACTCGATGTTTAATGAGCTTATCACATGCTGAGTCTTTTTCCTCAAGGGTTCTCTATTTTTTTATTTCCTTTTATTGTTAGTAATTAAAGGTTAAACTGTTTTTCAAAAGCAGTCTCTTTATAGGGTTGCACAGTTTGATCGTTTGAGGTTTTCCTTATTTAATAATTCTTGGGGAAACTTGCATTTTCACTGCAGCACAGCTGCTCCTATAGTACGTTGGGCAAGAACTGCATCTGGCTGGTAGTGTTTCTTCCAAGGGACAGGGTACCTCTCCTTATTGGTATGTGGGAGTGTCTTAACCTGTCCTGTGTCTAATTTGTGCAGATGCAGCTACATCTCCTTTGTGGTGAGTTTGTCTGCGATGCTTATGTTGCTCTTTATGCAGTCCTTTTGATAAAGAAAAATTTCAATCTGTTTTCTGTTGTGCATTCCCATTAATCATTTAGGGTTCTCAAAAACATTACTGACCTGTATTGCTTATCCCATCCTTATTACTAATGAAAAAAAAAACCCAAAAAATTTGTTTTTCCAAATCCCCAAGTGCTAGTGTTGCATCTGCCTTATGCTTGGTGAATAGATTTTATTTTAAAAAGCGGAACCAAGTCACTGAATGTGAGGTATGGACAGCTTGGGTAACCATGAAATTCCATAAATATTTGTAGCAGGCTGGTTTGGTTCCCAAGCAGAACAGCTGGACTGGTTTGAGGGCAGTTTATTGCTGTGAGTTCATTTAATGAAAAACCTTTGAATAGTAACTGTATATCCAAGCCGTGGCTAATGACCCTTCTGGTTTAGAAGAGTCTTTTAGAAGACCCTTAGAAGAACTTAACTGGGGGTTTTTATTATTATTATTTTATTTTTAGTGCTGTTCCTTGAAACACTGAAATGAAAGAAGAAATACCTTAAAATCTTGAATGAATAAAACGTATAACTTCCCTTACTGGAATTTGAGAAGCTAGTCTCTAGATTGGAGCAGACAAGTACAGCTAAAGCAAAAAACTTCTAAAAAAAGGTTTGTGAGGAATGTTACAGCATCACAGCGGAAATGATTGTGCTTTCTTTTAAGTTACTTTCCTATGAGGTTATGTACAGCGTCCTTTTCTGGGGACATTGCTTTTGCTTTCTTAAGGAGTTCTAAGACATCAAAAATTGCAGCTATTTTGCAACATTTTTCCTATTTTCTGTTTTTAAAAACGGACACAAAAGTAGTGAAATTTTTAAACTTAACTCATCAGTTGCCACCCAAGTACCAGAGGACTTAATGGTATTTGTTTTTAATGCTCTGAAAGAAGAGCATGATTTGAAAGCCTATGAATTGCATGTATGCATTGTGAAATTTAGTATGCAAAAATGTCTATAAAACCTCTCTCATTAATTATTCTGAACGAAACCCCTCCCCACAATTAACACGACAAGTCCGTCCTTGGAAATAATTGAGGGAATAGAATGGGGAAGGAAGTAGTATGTGCTTTCTGTGAAGGAATTGTTTGCACATTGAAGTGGAAATAAATACTGTGAATGGGAGGGAAAGGAAGGAAGAATTTGTGAAATTATATTGTCAAGAAGCAGCAGTGCCACAGACTTGAAAGCTTGTAGTTTAAAAAAAAAAAACATCATTAGAAGGGTAACACCTGGACGTATTTCTGCTTAATTTTGGTACTGCAAAGTGAGTGGAGTGTTTGATTTATTAAAACCTACCTCCTGAAATTTGCGGTCAAAAGAGTCAGGATATGTGGTATAATGTCCAATTCTTACAATCTTACAATCTAGCAATTTAAAAATAAATAAAAAAAATGCAAGCTGTGCGTTTAGATTTTCATTGTGAAGTATTCAATTTCATTAATAATTCCAAATACCTATTTCATTCTAGATAAATCTGTTCAGTGTAGTTTTTTCACAGATGTTGTCATTTCAGACTGTTTTGTTTTTAAATTATTGCCTCTCCATTTTTTATCAGATTCTACCCTTTCGTGACTTTGCCATTAAACACTTCTGCTAATAATTAGAAGAATTGTGCAATTAAGGGAAAAACTGCATTTAACAAATAAAAGTTTGGTGTATCGTGGACACTTGGTTCAAATTCACTTTTTTAATCGCCTTCTGTTTCGGTGTCATGTGAGTTTCAGAGCAGTAAGTGCTGGGGTTTTTTTGTTTGGTTGGTTGGGTTTTGGTTTTGTTGTTGTTGTTGGTTTTGTTTGTTTGCTTTAAGTTGTATTTGTGACAAATCTGGATACAATGGAGAAAAATGACTGAAAAATACCCCTTCGGCCTTATGGCTTCAGCATTCATTTATGCTCATGCAAACCTACTGAGAGTATTGAGTATGTGACCGAAAGCACGATTTGGCCCTAAATAATTAAACATTGAATAAATGAAAACAGCCCAAAGTTCTCTGGAGCCTCTCGGTGGCCAGTGGAGTTTGCGAGGCGGGCGCTGGTTGTGTGTGACATCCATCTGAGAGATTGAGAATGTAGGGAATTCATGGAAAAAATCCAGCGCTGTGCTGCAAATCCTTAGGGGGAAAAGTCAATCAGCTCCAGATGTTGACATGGTTGAGTTGGAGCACATGAAGTGCTGGGGGTTTAACTCTTGCAGCCACAGTGCTTGCTTTTTTTCTTTTTTTTTAACCCTCTGGCAACTACCAGGGGAGAAGGACATTTTCACTTCTGGAGACAGATATGGTGGGAGCAGTTAAGTTGCACTGGCAACAGTGTCTATCAGCCTACTAGAAGAGAAGTGTTATTTATTAACTTCATTTTTTTTATGGGATGAGACAGGAATTCAGTCATTCTCAAAATATTAATTTTCTAACACCTGATCAGCATACTTCTGATAAAGCAGAAATAAATTCTTACCATGGACTAAGCTACTTATGGAATTGTGAAATCAGCATTTCTGATTCCCTAAAATAGTTGATCTCATGTTTGTTTCAGAATAAAGCAAAACACTTGCAGTTTTTAAAACACAAGCAGCACCTTGATTCAATTAATAATTTTTGAAAGCTTAACTGGTACGTAAGCAGTTAAAATGGAATTTCAACTTTAGTTCTTGGCCAATCAATTGGATCAATTTTATGATATCACCTTCGATTTGTATTGCTGCCTCTGGATATATTTTTATTGTATTAATTTCCTTGATTAGCCCATAGCTGGTAAAGTGCTGCCTTGCTCAGAACAGACCTAAAGAAATTGTATTCACAGCAGTGTTTTACTAGATTATTTTTTTCTTTTTTTCCTGGGAGGTATGTCGATGAGGCTCTCCTGTGTTTCTTAAAGATACTTTAAGTACGAATTCATTCAGAAAGTGCTAGTTATCTTGCCAAAATACCTGTGGTAGTGACATGCTACAATACTCTGAGCGACAGTACCTTGTGTAAATATCTTTCAAAGAATTCGGAGTGGGGTTCCTCACGGTTTCCTTTGCATTCAGAAGTGCACTAACAACGTTTGGGCACCAAGAATGTCATTAATAAAAACGTCATTAAAGAATCCGACTGCTAAATATGGAGTTCGGAGTGTACACTTGACTACTCGGGTCTTCTGGTTTCTTTTGAGCCCCACTGGATATGAAAATGCAGGCAAGTTCCTGAATGGCATCTCTCCCCTCAAATACTGAGAAAGGGCATCAAAAATTCAGTTTAAAAGATTCTTCCAGTAATTCAAATGGGAGAGAAGCAGACAAAGTAGAGACTGGGAGCGACAGCAGCAGGTCACTTAACAGCTGACATCCAAGCTCTGTGTTACCTTGGGGATGAAATACCTTCTGGACAGGTTAAATGCATTTCATTGTGGGAAGTACGTGTTCAGTAGGTCAATATTTTTGTTAGTTTTTCCTTTTGCAATTAATTCAATGAAGTATTGCAAGGTAGCGTGTTCGTGGGACTCACAAGGAAGACCTAATTACTTGTCAGCCTGATGTAACAGTTTTGGAAGCTTATCACCGTGCCTCTAAACTCTGTGTCCTCTATTTTTGTGATTGCATTTGCTATCTTAATACAAACCCATACCTACAGACTTTGTAATAGTTATTCATCTCTTCTCACCTGCAAAGCATTTTACAGATATTGAGTCTTTGTCTTAGGGTGTTACAAATGCACCAGTTTATAGCTAGAATAAGCAAATATCCTTTGAGTGCTATCATGAAGATGAAGCGATACCTTGATATACTAGCCTTACGTCTTATCTCTCACTTTGGAAATAGAATACCTCACTCATTCATATTCTGTATCATTCTCCTCTTACAGTAATCCTGTTTACTTGTGAACCCCTGAAATTCCTCTTAGAAGCTATATTTGTGTTCTAGGAATAAAATAAAAAAAGAAATGCCAACTTACCTGCTACTTTTTGTATATCCTCTTAAACCCAGCATTCCCTGCTGTCTGTCAGCCCCATTTTTTGCTCTGCCTTTGTCTTGAGTCCTGTCAGATGGAGAAAGAAATTTCCATATGTCTAAGGGTAAGCACATTGGCATTAATGCAGGACTGAGGAAGAACAGAAGGGAGACTCTATAGACTTTGTTTCCATCAGAGATGCTGTGAAGCCTGGCTTGTGAACAAAATTTTTTTTAACATTAAACAATCAGTGTTTCATTTCATAGCTGCTTCAGCCAAAAAAAATGCTTGTATCGTAGACAAAGGGAAGAAATACCACCACCTTCACCCAGGAAAGAGAAGAGTTAATATACCTCTATCTACCTACCTACCTAGCTATGTGTGTGTATAGCTAGAGTATATTAAAGGTTATAAAGTATATTAAAGGACCTGTTACTAAATAATTATAAAATATGTACCCTAGCATTTGGAGAAATGTCTCTGACTTTGTGAATTCCCCATAAGCCATGATAAGCTTTCTGTTAAATTATAGTTTCACAGAAATGACAATGGATTTCTTCCTGGACAGAAGAATAAACACAGATACAAAAGTGGTGCCTTGGCTTTATCCTTGTGAAGTCTTAGCAAACAACATAATGTTTGATTCATGAGAGTCCAAAAATATTAATAAAATAAGCAAATTGGTTTTTCTTTGGTAACTGTCTTAAAATAAAAGTAGAGTTCAAAAGTGTTATTGCTGCTTCTAGCTGTGCCTTATTTCCCTTCACTGTCTGAAATGTTCTTGCAATAAGTTATTCTTGCTCGTGGAGTGTTCTGGTGCTTTCAAGAGACGTATTACCGATGGGGTAATAATCCTGGCTTCTTCAGAAAAATATCCATTTCTTCTTACAGCACTCCCTCACAAATTACTTGATTTGAATGTCTCTCTTTTAAAATGTTCAGGGTGTTGGGGTGTTACCAGCGGTAAGGCTTTTAAGTCAATTAGGAGTTAACAATTGAAGGAAATAATTTTAAGCTGTTCGATATAGGGAAAAAGAGCGAGCTTTGCTTATGTCAACTGAGAAACAACAACCAGTAGGCTGCTGATACTGAATATAAATGTAATTTGTCCTCGCTTATTATTAGTTTTTTCAGCCTTACGTAAGGCTTCATGGTTTATGTGGTTATGAAGATGCTGTTCTTCTCAAAGGGGGCATAGGCAAGGAGAATCCAGGAAGGATCTAGGCTGGAAGGGTTGTTTGAAGATCAGGTGGTTCTGCCCGGTCATAAGACAGGGCAAACTGCAGAGTTAGAGCCGACTTAAAAGATGGATCAAATGAAAACTAAATAACTTTTGGAAACTCTGTGATGGAGATACTTTTGAAAGCTGTGACCTGCATGCCTTTGGGTGTCAAAATAGCACATGTATAACTTAAAAGAAAGGGGCTGTGCCTTCTCACAAAATGTTGCTGCTTAACACTGATGTCATTTATTTATTTATTTATTTATTTTGTTGTCTTAGCATTCCAACACGTTTGGTCGGAGAGAAGAGCATGCTTATTCATGCCCTTGTGCTTTCACCTGTTGTACAAAATCAGGGGTTAAGAACAATGTTAAACTGGAAATCCTGGCAGTATCCAGGCCCCAGAATCTTTTGGTCTTTTGAACGTGCCATAGATTTTATGACTCGTGATCTTTAAAACAAATCTGTTTTACTATAACTGGTTTAGGGGTTACAAGTCTTCAGAAAAATAGGAAGTTTCCAATGGGCGTTTTCACATCTTACAATTCTTCTGGGACAGAGCTATAAAATGAGCTTTTGTTTTCTTGTCATCATTTTAGGTTAATGCACTTTTAAATTTCTTTTTCTTTTCTCTCAGAGGTCTCTCTGCATGGGCTTTCATTTTCTATTCATTGAGCTTTGCTTCAGGAATTATTACGTATATTGTTCTGTATATTCTTTGAGTAATGATAGGATAAAACTAATTTTTTTTTTTTCATAAAAGTTTGTCTTAAAAAGAAACCCCACCACCAAACAAAAAAACCCCAAATAAACAAAAAAACCCTACAAAAACAAAAAATCCCACAAACAACAACAAAAAAATCCTCCCCTTAAAACATACAGCAAAAATCCTTCAAGAGGAGAGAGAATGCGAGAATACAAGCTTGCTTGAAAGGTGCATTTGCAAATCAACTTTGTAAAGACCCATGATATGAGAAAGGAGAGGAATTATAGTCATCTTAAAACAAAAGCTAATCCTTAAAAAACAAAAACAAAAACAAACAAAAAAAAAAACCAAAAAACCCCCCAAAAAAAATATTAATAGTAGCACATAGAAGGGGCACCCAGATAACAGAAAATGCCTGTTTAGGAAAGATTGATTAAAATGGGGGAAAAAAAAAACCCAACGTATTTATATAAAGGTATAATAGAACACTACGTTGAGAAGGGAAATAACTCATTTTGTTTTCTTTCTTTTTTAACAGTTGGACAGACAGAACATTCCAGTGTAACTTTGAAGGAAGACACTGAAACTATGGAGCCAAGTCCATCTGACTCAAGCACCAAGGATGGTGTAGATACTGAGAAAGAGGATGCTCATACAGTTAAACAACTGCCGTCTTTGGAAGAAGACACAGAAGACCAGGCATCTGAGCCACAGTCTTATGATCTGGGTTTTAAAAGGGTTTTTAAATTTGTTGGGTTCAGATTCACAGTAAAGAAGGAAAAGACGGGAAAATCAGAACCAGTTCAACTGCTTACTGCAAAGAAAGAAACACAAATCCCTGAAGGAGCTGATGATAAAAAAGAAGTCAGCTCAGAAGAAATAGCAATGCCTGAGGATACAGTCTCAGCAGAAGACGATACTAAAGACATACCAAAAAATGAAAAAACGGAAGATGAATCTCCTAAAACACCAGAAGCAAATGAGACTTGTTCTCAGTCAACTGCCTTAGCCACTGAAACTGCATCACCATTAAGAAAATTTTTTACTCAGGGATGGACTGGATTTAGAAAAAAGAAGAGTTTCAGGAAGCCTAAAGAAGATGAACTACCATCTCCTACAAACGAGGAGGAGCAAGAAAAAGAGGGGGCAACATTAACAACTGAAACCAATGAAAAAGAGGAGAAATCTGAGCTCGAGAAGCCAGATGAAGAAAAGAATGTGACAGCAGTAACTATTGAAGCTCATGAGAAGGAACAAACTGAAGGTGAAAAGCAGGAGTCAAAAAAGACTGTGGCAGCCGTAGGAGTTGAAGCATACGAGAAGGAAGAGCCAAACAAGCATGACGAGCAGGGACAAAAAGAGGATGTAGCAGCAGATGATAAAGAAACTGCAGAAGAGAAAAAAGCTGAAGAAGATGATCAAGAAAGGAAACTGGTTGAAGTCTCAGAAGGTATTGGTAAAAAAGAAGAAAAAACTGAAGAAGAAGAGAAAGATAGTGAGGTGACAGAGAAACCACTAAAAACAGGGTCAGTGGTACCTGTTATCACTGACAGTGTGAATGGAGAACTGAAAACATCCTCAGAAATCCTACCCGTGGGAGAAAAAATAGAGTCAACTGGAGTCAAGTGTGAAATAGAGGACAGAACTGAAATATCCTCTGAAGAGAAACTTGAAGCAGGATCTTTGGCAATTGAAATTTCCAGTGAACAGCTTAAAAAATCTGAAGGAAGAGAAGGAAATAAACCTGCTCCACCAGGGAAAGAAACAATTGGTGAAAAAACAGAGGAAGAATTGGAAATTTCACCCACATCAGGAGACATCACTGGAAAGTTGGACATTCAAGGAGAAGCTCAGGATAGAACCACAGAAAAGAAAGAAAGCAAAGAACAAGAGACAAAACTGACTCTGGATGCTCCTGGATTGAAGTCCGTTTCTCCTTCAGTTGACACAGAGGATGATCAGCAATCAGTCAAACCCACCAATGAAGGTCTACAAGGAAAAACTGGCACAGTTATGACTGATACTATCAAACCAAGTGAAATAACCACAGAAACAACTCCTGAAGAGGCAGCAGGAAAGAGGCCTCCAGAAGGTATCACAAATGAAGCTGAACTGCTGTCTTCTCAAGAAAAAACTAAACTACAAGGCAGTCCTTTAAAGAAACTCTTTACAGGTACTGGATTAAAAAAACTGTCTGGAAAGAAGCATAAAAGCAAAAGAGAAGAATCTAAGTTAGGGGAACAGGGTGAACCAATTCAGCACTTATCAGATTCCCCAGATAGCCTGGAGGAACAAAAGGGGGAGAGCTCTGCTTCTTCTCCTGAGGAGATGAATGAAATTCCTTCTTTGGAAAAATCTGTAGATGCAATGCTGGTCGCTGAAAATGAAGATGCTGCAATTTCAGATGTGGAGCGAAAAAGAGAAAGTGTTACACCCTGGGCATCATTTAAGAAGATGGTGACTCCCAAGAAACGCGTCAGAAGACCTTCTGAAAGCGATAAAGAAGAAGAAATTGATAAGACAAAGAGCGCTGCAGTGTCTGCAACTGAAAATGCTATTGATGAAAATCACGAAGAATTAAAAGAAAATGGGATGGACCAGAAACCAGAGAAAGCCACAGAAGAGCCCAAAAGAAAGGTTGACACCTCTGTGTCCTGGGAAGCTTTTATATGTGTAGGCTCTTCAAAGAAAAGAGCTAGGAAATCATCATCATCTGATGAAGAAACTGAACATAAGCTTAGTCAAGAAAGCCAGAAAGTAGAAGAATCTGGACAGAGCAAAGAAACAGCAACGGATGCCGTTCTTACTAGCTCTCAGGAGAGTGATCAAGGGCAAGGGAATTCTTCCCCAGAACAAGCTGGAAGCCCATCTGAAGGTGAAGGTATTTCAACGTGGGAATCATTTAAAAGGTTAGTCACTCCAAGAAGGAAATCCAAAACCAGAATGGAAGAGAGAACTGAAGACTCTGTTGTGGGATCTAGCCTGGAGCACTCAACATCAGATGGTGAGCCTGGAAAAGATGAATCATGGGTTCCATTCAGAAAACTGATGCCTGGGCGTAGGAAGAAAAAGTCAGATGGGAAACCAGAACCAGCTCATCTTAAGCAAGCAAGAGAAGACATGGTAGAAACAAATGAAGAAGATTCAGATATTCCAGCTGTTGTTCCTTTATCTGAATACGAAGCAGCAGAGCAGGAGAAAATTGAAGCCCAACAAGCGAAAGATGCTGAAGCGATGAGAGAGCGAACCTCAGAGGAAGAGAGAGCAGAAAAATTAGAGGAGACCCTAAGAATTGAGCAAGGACATGAAGGGCTGGTACATGCAGTTACTGTTACTGTTGTGGAAGGTGAAAGGGCGGTTACCAGTATTGAAGAAAGGTCGCCGTCTTGGATATCTGCTGCTCTGACAGAGTGCATTGAACAGGCAGAAGAAGAGGAGGAGAAAGAAACTGAGAAAACATTTGAATCAGATGTTATTGTGGAAGAAGCAGTGGTAGCTGCTAAGACTGTGACAGAGGCAAGAAAGGATATAAGTGATGACACCGCAGCAAGCGAGCTAGAGCTAACCTCAGAAGCAGTGACAGCTCTGGAGGAGAGAGCAGAAGCTTCCTGTGCTGAGGAAACAATGGAAGTGTCTCTTGCTGAGGAGACAACTGAGATGGTTTCTGCTGTTTCACAGTTGTTAGAAACCCCAGATACTACAGAGGAAGTTACACCCGTACAAGAAGTAGAGGCCACTGAACAAAACTTGAAAGAATTAGACAAACAGACACAAAAAGTTCTTCACGAAGTTGCTGAAAGAGTGAAGTCTGCAGATGTAGCCCAGCTGGTTAGTGAAAGAACCATGACAGCAGCTGTGCAAGGAATTGAATCAGAAGTGAAAGATGATGCAAAAAATGGGAAAGTTGTAGGTCAGGAAACTGTTTTGCTTAAACAGTCTGGGAAAAAAGAAGAACACAAGGAAGATGATGACCTCCAGGCCCTGGGAAGTGCAGAGAGCATTCAGGGCCAAACCAGAGTTGAAGAGAGTGTTCTACAGGAAGGTTCAGAGAGAAGCGACGTATCTGCTGCAACAAAAGAAAGCACAGAAGTATGTGAAAAGGTAGATATACTGAAAGATGAAAGCCAGTGGCAGGCATGTGAAGAACCAGTTGTAGGGGATCATGAAGAAATATCTGCAGTTCAGAGGACAGTAGAGGAACCTTCACCACAAGACAGAGACTTTCACGTTATCAAAGCAGACACTCCCAAAGAAGAGCCATTTGGAAAGCAGGACACTTCAGAACAGGAGAAGCTGGCCGTAGCAGATTGGACAGTAGATGAGACAAGAGTTGAATGTATTCCAGAAGTGCACACTGCAGTAAGTATTGCATATAACACAAAGGTACCTCTATCAAACAAACAAACAAAAAAATAATCAGCAAGTATTAGATATTATACCTAATTTAGAACCAGGTTGTGGTAATATTATGGTCAAGGACTTTCTTTGTGCAGCCTGAGGCAAGTGAAGTTTGTTTCCAAAGAGATAGACACATGGATGTCCAGAAGCAGCATCCACTGAGGTTTGTGTGCGGACTGAAGTGGATGCAATTCCTGCAGAAATGGGGTGGGAGAGGGTGTGTGTGGATCAGCAGGTGCTGAAAAAAATTGCTATTAGGGCTCCTGCCCAGAGCAGTGTGACTGAAGATAGGACATGAAAACATGCAATACATATGTGACCCATATGGTTCCATACATAGCAGATGGTGTCTTCAGTCATAGGCAGAGCTGCAATTGTAGCTGAGGTAGTTCAGCGAAGAGGGGTAATGGAATGACACCGCTGTCTCCAGCTTTAAATATGCAGTTTTTGTGGCTGTTGCTTTCTTACCTTCTTCCCTACCTCCCCACCATCTTCCTGGCTTAGTCTTTGTTTCATGCGCTGTCAGTTGTCCCTTGCTTTAGACTGCCCTTTGTTTAATGAGCTGTGTGTCCCGAGAAGCTGAACATGAGCTGGAATCTTGGTAACCCACTAATTTGTGTCATCACCTCACACTCTTCCTGTAATTCTGGTTCTTCACCCAGAACGCTCCTGGTCCCTCCTTGCTCATACCCTTTTTCACAGGTCTGTTGTAATTGCCCACAGGTGCATGACAAGACAGAGGATGAAACCTCTACCTTGGGGCTTACAGCTGAAGAGCCTGTGCACCTTGAAGGACAGGACGAAACCCTCACTGTGAGACCAGAGTGCACAGAAGCAGCTGTCACTGTGGTTCCTGTTAAACCTGAAAGACAAGATGAAATTCCTGACTTAGATGCACAAGAGCAAGCTCGTACTGAAGGAGTTCCTAGCAGGGTGCCTGCCCAGAGAGAGGAAGAGGAAGATGATGCTGTGCCACTTGGAGTAAAAAGCACAGAAGTCACTGTTACTGAGGTTCCTCTGCAGAATGAGGTGAAAACCTCGGGCCTTCCTTCAGAAACAATTGGCTCAGAAGCAGCTGCAGATGCTGAGCAGAGTGCTGGTGGGCAGATTACAGGAAAAGATTCTGCGTCTGTCCTAGAGCCACAATGCAGAGAAAAAACAACTGAAACCCCCTCCCAGAGTGATGAAAGTGGCAAAATGGAAAATGCTATGCTTGAAACTGAAGCACACTTAGAGAGCGATAGTGCTGTCACTGAGGCTCCCACACAGACTGAAGCAGCCAGCATATCTGATTTAGCATCAGCGTGCCCAGGTATCACTGAAAATGGAAGCACTGTCCTCGCTGACATAAGTCCTAAGAAATGTGAAGCAGTAAGCAGCTTAGCTGAAGAAAAGACTGTGGAAGAAAAACAAGATCTTGTAGAAACCTCCAACTGTCAAGACTTTCAGGAAGAAGATAACAAAAATGAGCAATCGAGGGAAAGAGCCCAAGAAGTATTTGAATCTGAAAAATGGGAAGCTGTGACAGGTGATGAATGTTCCACTGCTGTCCAGCAAAAGGAAGGCTCTGATACAGCTTTCCTACAAGCTGAAAGCTCGGAGGCTTTGAAAGCACCTCTGCCTGTAGCAGCTGCAGCGGTTGAAGAGCATGTCACAACAGAAACTGTAGCACCTGCAGACATGACAGCTGAAACTGCACAGCCCTCTGCAACCACACCAGAGCAAACAGCTTCTGAAGAGGTCCCGGTTAGTACTGTTGATTATTCAGGCTGTGGAACTGCAGAGCTTGGTAGTGCAGAAGCACCTGAGCCTCGAGTAAGTCCTGCAACCATGAATGGAATATCAGAGGAGGAAGAGAGACCCCAGAGTACAGGACAACCCGAACAAAATGGTCTTCCTCTTAGTGACGGTCTGTCTCTTACCCACACGGAATTTGAGAAGGATGTTGTTCAGTCTGTGACTGTAGAGTCTCAAAGTACGAAAATTGTATTGAATGCCATCCAGACGGCTGTTCACAAACTTGCAGAAACAGAAGAGTCAGTTGCCTTTGAGTCAGAGGAGCTCATTAAGTCTATAGGGAAAAGCCCATCAGATAAGAATATACCTGAACTCCTGAAGAGTACACAGGTGGATCATCAACTTCCAGTAAAAGAGAAAGAGATATGGAGTAAAGAGCAAGAGCTCCAGCAATGGGAAATAGTGAAAACTGCTACCATAACAGAGACTGCACAGATTCATGAAACTGTAGAAAAAACAAAAGACATGCTGTTAACTTCTGAGATGCTGAAAGATGGACAAAGTCAAAATTCTTTAACAATTGTGACTAGCCCTGAAGGTGTTTCAAGGGAAAGTGTGAAACTTCAGAAATCCACACTAGAACTAAGTACTTCAGAAGATTCAACCAAAGACCCCTTAGACATACACACACCAAAATTAAGGGAAAAAGAGGTTGGGCGGATTATGGAAATCCCAGGCCAACATGCAGGTCAGCAAACATGCAGAGAAAGTGAGGAAGAAGAAGAACAACATCACCTACCACTGGAAGATGGGAAAACAGAGACATGGGAAGATGATAGTTGCCCAGAAGGAATCTCTTGCGATAGTCCACAAAGTCAGAACTCGGTGGCTCCTGAGGCCTTGAATGTAAGTGACGCTTTTAGCCAGCAATTTTTTTTCTTTTTTCCAAAATATTTTCAAGCATCTGTAAAACTCCTGGGTATTTTATTTTATTTTATTTTATTTTATTTTATTTTATTTTTATTCTGGTGAAAGGTGGCTGCTCCAGTTTAACCAACAAGACACAGATTTTATTTTATTTTTCTCACTTTATTGCCTCTTTCTCTGGCTACCCAACACCTTGGGTTTTTTCTGTACAGCTACCCTCACTTGAATGGCCTTTGACTTGGCCTGTAGTTTATGCTGATATTGCTGGGAGGTAGAAAAGGTGGTCTCCAGTTTTCCTAGATGTGCACTCTTATGGTGTGTGCTTACGCGTGGGATTTACTCTGCAAACATGCTTCCTCTCTAGCAAAGTTCTTTTTAAAATCCTAAAGGATGTGAATAGTGCCTTCCACACTAAACCTGGAGTGCCTCATGTATCAAAGCTCTTTGCACTTCAGTAAAAACTCAATCAGAAATGATAGGTACAGGCTCTCCCTAAAATGTTTACTGCATTTGCTCAACTACGTCATGACACCTTTATCTCTGTCTTTGAGAACTGCTTGGGATGATAGGCATGAGAGAGTAAGTTGTCATTAATAAAGCTTTTTTACTGTTGTCTTTCTTCCAGATGTGCTAAGCATCCACGTGGCATTTGGAGAGAAGACCATCTTAGAGAACAACTGACAATCCTGTGACAGAACCAGGAGCTTTATTCACTACCCGTTATTCTTGGATGTTAACATCTGCTCTTTTGAAGACCTCACCTTTTTTGTCATTTCTATTAAAAAACCCATGCCTTTAATGTTGGCTATATCCAACATGTATTCCATTTGAAGGTCATTTGCCTCTGCCCAAAATATAACATTTAGACTGGAGAGGCACAACTGAGCGAACGGACAGACCACTAAAATTTGCGCCACAGTTATTACTGTCCCCTCACTTAACATGTGTCCTGTCTGCCCCATCTCCTTGGATCCCTTCACTCATGCCTGAATCCCCTTGCCTTTTTTCTGCAGTCTCCCTTATCCCCCACATCTTCTGTAGTTGCTTTGATTTGACCTACGAGTGGCCATAGATGCTGCTCAACTTGTATTGAGCAGAGAGGGGGAAAGTAGGGCTGACTGATGAGAACACTCACGACTTGTGGCCGAGCAGCAGATGTGTCTTTATCAAAGAGCAGGAACTGGATCACGCACAAATTCTTGAGCAAGATGCTCAAGGTTGCTGCCTTTCAGTCCCATTCAGGTGTCTCTATCCGTCCTTCAGCTGTATTTGTGCAGACCTGATTTAGTCAGAAATTATTTCTACAGTGTAGCTTGAAAGGAAGTTGAGAATACCCTTCTTCTGTTGTTCCAGACTTCAGGTCTCAGGACTGGACTGTAATGTGTTGAATATTTATATGTATGTCTTAAACCCAGTTCTGATTTTAATGTAGAGCTATGATACTTCTGTACTATTTAGGCGTACCCTTAAATGAATTTTTTAGAGTAGTCTGGAGAGGAAATTAATACCGTTGGAGCGGAAATTGATAACATGTAGTTTCCTATTTATTGTTCAGGTTTTTCCCCTTGTAAAATCTCTCAAAAACTTGGCTGTCTTGCTTTGAATATTTATACGTATGTCCTAAACCCAGTTCTGATTTTAATGTAGAACTATGATATTTCTAAAGACAAAAGGAGAGCNTGCAGAGAAAGTGAGGAAGAAGAACAACATCACCTACCACTGGAAGATGGGAAAACAGAGACATGGGAAGATGATAGTTGCCCAGAAGGAATCTCTTGCGATAGTCCACAAAGTCAGAACTCGGTGGCTCCTGAGGCCTTGAATGTAAGTGACGCTTTTAGCCAGCAATTTTTTTTCTTTTTTCCAAAATATTTTCAAGCATCTGTAAAACTCCTGGGTATTTTATTTTATTTTATTTTATTTTATTTTATTTTATTTTTATTNATGATAGGTACAGGCTCTCCCTAAAATGTTTACTGCATTTGCTCAACTACGTCATGACACCTTTATCTCTGTCTTTGAGAACTGCTTGGGATGATAGGCATGAGAGAGTAAGTTGTCATTAATAAAGCTTTTTTACTGTTGTCTTTCTTCCAGATGTGCTAAGCATCCACGTGGCATTTGGAGAGAAGACCATCTTAGAGAACAACTGACAATCCTGTGACAGAACCAGGAGCTTTATTCACTACCCGTTATTCTTGGATGTTAACATCTGCTCTTTTGAAGACCTCACCTTTTTTGTCATTTCTATTAAAAAACCCATGCCTTTAATGTTGGCTATATCCAACATGTATTCCATTTGAAGGTCATTTGCCTCTGCCCAAAATATAACATTTAGACTGGAGAGGCACAACTGAGCGAACGGACAGACCACTAAAATTTGCGCCACAGTTATTACTGTCCCCTCACTTAACATGTGTCCTGTCTGCCCCATCTCCTTGGATCCCTTCACTCATGCCTGAATCCCCTTGCCTTTTTTCTGCAGTCTCCCTTATCCCCCACATCTTCTGTAGTTGCTTTGATTTGACCTACGAGTGGCCATAGATGCTGCTCAACTTGTATTGAGCAGAGAGGGGGAAAGTAGGGCTGACTGATGAGAACACTCACGACTTGTGGCCAAGCAGCAGATGTGTCTTTATCAAAGAGCAGGAACTGGATCACGCACAAATTCTTGAGCAAGATGCTCAAGGTTGCTGCCTTTCAGTCCCATTCAGGTGTCTCTATCCGTCCTTCAGCTGTATTTGTGCAGACCTGATTTAGTCAGAAATTATTTCTACAGTGTAGCTTGAAAGGAAGTTGAGAATACCCTTCTTCTGTTGTTCCAGACTTCAGGTCTCAGGACTGGACTGTAATGTGTTGAATATTTATATGTATGTCTTAAACCCAGTTCTGATTTTAATGTAGAGCTATGATACTTCTGTACTATTTAGGCGTACCCTTAAATGAATTTTTTAGAGTAGTCTGGAGAGGAAATTAATACCGTTGGAGCGGAAATTGATAACATGTAGTTTCCTATTTATTGTTCAGGTTTTTCCCCTTGTAAAATCTCTCAAAAACTTGGCTGTCTTGCTTTGAATATTTATACGTATGTCCTAAACCCAGTTCTGATTTTAATGTAGAACTATGATATTTCTAAAGACAAAAGGAGAGCCCTGAGCTGTGTCAGATCCACCACTTCTACTTCCAGTCCTCTCTGGTTTCTGAGAACCCTCCAGACTTACCGTTTCCCTGTCGTCTTGCTCATGTAGCAACCCCAGCGGTACCACAGCTCCTTTTAAATCACTCAAATCACAGCCCTCTTATTCCAGAGTCTGCTTATTGTTGGTCACTGCCCCATCCAACTCCAAGCCTTTACCCACACCATCTAACGACCATCCTGCATACAAGTTTCCTCCTTTCCCAAACCCTGCCTGAACCTCTCTCCCACCACAGCATTTCCTGAAATCCTCCCCACTCCTATCAATTCCCTGTCTTCACTCACGGAGAAGTAGGAAGGGGAGGGTAAGGGCTCGGTGGTGAATTCTGCCTGGGATTGCAAAAAGCTTATGAGACCTTGGGGTGCTGAGATCTTAAAAACCCTCGCATAAGGTGGATTGGACTGACAGCGGCTGTAGACCAGTACGATCAGGGTGATGTAATGATGGAAAGAAGCCCCGAGACAGTCCTGAGATGTCTGTCCCCAACAGGAGTTGGCCCTCTCTTTTGTTGTTTGCGTTAAAATCAAACATGGGGTACAAGTCCATACTTTCAGCTCTGATTTCTAAAGTGAAGGTTACAGATCGCACTTTGTGAACCTGATGCCCATCAAGTTGAACAATAGCTCACTATCCTACCTGTATAGTAATTTATTTTAAAATCAACTTTTAGTGTACAAATGCTCTTGTTATGGCAGGTGCTTGCCTCTCCTCGAGGCTGCACGTACAGCAACCAATTGACTGATTGCACTGGTGTGATTGCACCATCTGGTGCTGCCCTGCGTGGAAGCATCAAAAGATTTTTCCTTACCTCAGAGCAAATTATATAAATATTTAAAGCCGAACAATGTGGTTTCAAACAATCCAGTCTATCTCTGTCCATCACTAGCGGCAGCTTTCCCCCTTGGCTTTGGGCAATTCCAACAACCTTGGTTGGTTTCCACAGGTTTAAGTTGGCTTGCAAGTTAATCATGCTCTTAACAACAGCTCACAAGTGCAAATTTGGCTGAATTTGTACAAATTGTATACCTATGTACGGTAAGCCATATTGCAATAACTGCAGCAGGTAAAATGAAATAACAATAGCATGACCTGTGTAATCCTGATTCTTATGTTTGTAGCTCCAAAGCTGTTAATAATATGTAAAGTTAATTCTTGTCTGAACCTCATTTAAATAAAGCTAGCTTTACCACAATGTAAATTGTCTGTTGGTAGTAATTGGACAGGCAAGTGCTTTAACTTGCCCGTTTTCTCCGTTAATCCAGGGCCTAGGTAAGCAATGCACCAAACTTAACTGTTAAAAAAAATAAATACAGAAGCTTCTTCTTATAACTGACAGCTAAAAAAAATACAGCACCCGAAACTGCGCTAACGGTGCAAGGAGCATGTCTCCACATAAAGATACTACTTTGTTCCAGCGCGTTGCTTTGGCCTCTGAAACTCTCATTTGAGACTGTGACTTCTGGCTTGTGCTTAAAAGCTTGAAGCTTTCTCTAATCCAATGTATTGGGTTACCAAATCTGATTTTGTGTTTTTAAGGTAGATATTCGTTAATTAAATAAAATACAACTACAACTTTGTTCTAACTTGTGTACGTGGTGGTTTTTTTCAGCTTGCTTAGTGTAAATTATTTTCTGATAGCTGCTGCTTCTTCAGAGAGTTAGATTTGCTCCTGACAATTCATTTGTTGTTGAGTGACATTTAGCTTTTGATGTGAATTAAAGGAACTAATGACAGAATGAAACTGCAGTTTGGTTGTAGGTTTCTATAAAATACGCGCACTTTAGAAGAAGTAATAAAAATACAGTACTTCAAAAGACTGTGAAGGAAAAGACCCACCTCCTTAAATTCAAGGTAGGTAACAGTATTCAGTGAGCCACAATGAAAAATTAGTAAATCACATGCCTTGCTGGTGTTAACTGAAGAATAAAAACCCAACAAAGCCACAATAGGAATGTCCACAAAAAAATTGGCATAGAGTATAGACTAAGGACCTTGGGCCCATAACTGCTATCTTCTAGGCTCCTTCACTTCTGCTTAGCTGGGCTGTACTCCTCATGGCACTGGGCATCCAGATGTGCTTATGATTTATGGTCCCAGACCTTGGGCTTGGAAATGTTTTGAGCCATCTATGTTCTATGGTTAAGGATGTTTAGCAGCATTTGTGTCTCAAAAGACTTGCATAAATTGACACCTGAACTCATTTTGTAAAGGTACATTTACCTTCCTATCTCAGCTAAGATGCTAAATTCAGTCTCTGCAAGTACATACCTGCACTGGTCACACAGCAAAGGCAGGGATGTCCAAACACTACAGGGTGCCTGTCCCTCTTCTTGCTTTCATATTTCATCAGGGTGGTCACGCTGCAGGCAACTGATCTCACTGCCCAGCTCTGGCATTTGGAGGTACAGGTCAAACGAGCATCTCCCACCGGACTTTGTGCCCAAGACACACACCTTCTGCCAGTCCTTTTGCGAGGTTTATGCATTTATACTGTCATGTTACAGGTTAACATGAAGTCCCTAAACAGGCATCAAAGTAGGGTTTGGAGACCAAGCCTTTAGCATCCCAGGGGCGTTTGTGTGCTGTCTGTTCTTCTGTAAGGCTATTTTATTGGCAATAGCTCAAGTATCCTGCTTTTTAGCTCGAGCTATGGAAGCGGATCTGGCTTTCCCATTCAGATCCAGAGCATATGGGAGCCAGCTGTGCTCGTTGAGGAACCTGCACAGCCTGGATACAGCAAGTGCCTGGGGAGAGGCAGGCGGCTTGCCAGAAGCACAGAGGATTCCTGAGATGGCCCTGTCTGGATTTGGAACGCTGCATGTTTGTCATTCATACTTCCACACGGGAGGAGAGCAGGCCTGAGGAGGCTGATGGCCCTGCAAGGAAGGATATGATTTGGAATGAGGAGCAACGTGGCGCAATAGCCCAGTGGGATTGGGAGTAGAGGGTTTGGAGCCCTCATTTCAGGGAGATGGATCAAGTGTGGTAAAAGAGGGTAACTCTTAGCTCTGGGAACATTTTAAGATGCTACAATCAAGATGGAAACTTGGACACCACAATATTAATATCTAATTTAGTGCTGGTGTCATTTCTAGTTGGACATTATACCTTGTCTTTACAAAAGTGAGAATGAAAGAGAAGGGTGTAGTAAAGGCCTGTGGCTGTTCTGCTCCAACATCCTCTTGAAAAAATAATTTCAACTCTTTAAAATTAGAGGAATGGTTTTAAGAAGTGTCTCCTGTTTTGCCTTGAAAATGACGTACGTTTCCAGAGCTTGAAAAACCCTCATGCCTCAGTTCTTGGTGCTGGGACTGATGAGATGATAAAATGAGTGATGCGGAAGTCCAGTATTCCTGGGGATGGTCTCTGTGTCAAGTCCTGCAGCAGCTTGACCCTCTCATAATCTAACCTACAGGCATGTCCCTGTCCCTCCCACAAAGGCACCAGACTAGAAAGAATAACCAGCACGATGCCTTTTCCTCTAAGCAGCTAGACAAGAGGGAACTGTATAAAACTACAAGGAATTTACAAGCCAGCTGCTGTCCCGAAAGACAGACATCCCAAGAAGCCTTTGGGAAGCAGCTCCACAACAATTCCTGCCTCCTCCCCAAACGACTGTCCCCTTGTTGTGGTCTTTTGTTGACCCTTTAGCCTCACAGTGATGCCAGCTCCTCTCCCCTGGTTGAACTATCTGTCTCTGCTTGATCAGCAGGTTCTGTGTGAAATTTTAAACTCATTTGTAGGAGGTTTTCAGCAGACAGTCCTAGGGTCAGCATGACATAGCAGTGCCTGTCTTTTCCCAGAGAAACAGCTATATGAAGCAGAAAACCTGACACGCAACCGCCTGTACTAATTTCTCCCTTTCCAGTGAATGGGATGAGGCTCACAAGCTGAAAGACAGAGAGAGGTGATGCTCAGCAAATATTTGAGAGTAGCTACCTGGGTGGTGCATGCCCAGGGCTTCAGGGTGCCCAGACCCAAAACAATCCAAGGTCCTGGGCTACCTCCCCTCCATAGAGTGTAGGGGGTGAGTGTGAGTTTTGCATGCTTGCCGGCCACCAGCACTAGGATCAGCTTTTGTGCTTGCTGAGACCCTCTGGCACTGCATCATGGGAGGAGGCTGACCTTGGGATCTGAATTTCACTTGCTTTTGTAGTTGAAGAGGTGGCCAAAGGAACTAAAGTTCTCACATCTGGCTCACTAAAACAAAGGAGGTTGGAGGGTTTCTTACGGCTCTGGGGGAAGGCTGTGCCTGGGGAGGACAGGGCAAGAGGGGAATGGCGGCCAAACCATTTGAGATGCTGACTGGAAAGGTAGCCTTCCCACAGGCCCTGGCAGCAACGTGGGTCTTTATTCAGAGGAAGCTTTTCTTAACCCAAATACATTTGGGTTTGGGGTGGGTTTTTGATGTGGGGTTCTTGTTTTGTTTTGTTGGTTGGTTATTTTGTTTTGTTTTGTTTTTTAAATCTCCCAGGTGATGTTTCTACTAGAATCTCATTACAGCAATTACAAAGACAAATATGACCTGCTCATTATTCTGGAGCTCACACAAATTCTTCTAAACTAGAATATTTGCTGAACAATCACGAAAACAGCATTATTGTCTTTGGCATAAGTCTCTCTGCTGGGGAAATGGTTTTATTGGATTTTTGCATAATCTGTCTTGATCCTGCAATTGGATT
Organism: Nycticryphes semicollaris; assembly: GCA_013400055.1. Taxonomy (NCBI): domain Eukaryota; kingdom Metazoa; phylum Chordata; class Aves; order Charadriiformes; family Rostratulidae; genus Nycticryphes; species Nycticryphes semicollaris. The sequence goes on from VXBJ01001907.1 coordinate 442,300, forward strand.
CAAGCTCCTACATCCTCTCTCTTACCCACAGTAGAGCCAGTTAATGCTTCACAGATGCAGGGGAGGAACCTGCATCAGTATGAATGGCATGGCAAAGGCTGAGAGTATTGCTTACAGCTCTTCATACAAAAATATGTTTAATTAAAAAAAAAAAAAAACCCAAAAACCAACAAACAAACTCTTTAAGCCAATACTGATACCAATTGGTAGAAGTATGCTTATATTGCCTATGGCAGCATATTGACTATGTTGAAGTTACTGATTTGTTTCCTTTCACTCATAAACAGTAGCTGCTCATGGAAAGAACAGATACAATACTTCTTTCTGCAATCATTTCTTCATGTGTCTCAAGGCTCTGGACATTCCTGTTATTTATTAGTTATTTTTCCAATAAAAGAGATACCACATTTTGTTTTCACTTTCCTATTAAGAGCTTGGGTCACTGAGGAGCATCAAACCTTACAATCTAAGCAGCCCAGATGATTTTGCAGAAGATATCAAACCTTCTATTTTTAGTTGTGGGTAATGCAAGGAGCACAGCGATGACATGGAATGGCAAACCAACTTGTTTTATTTCTATGACATAGGTGTATGTTATAGAAGCAAAGAACCTTGGCACATCACTGAAAAATAATGTAACACCTCTTGAATTTTGAGTTGTAAACTATATAAGGTATTGATTAATTGTCCCCATTGAGTGGCAAGGTACAACTAGCAGGAAAGTGGCAGTGGGAGGTACTAACAACATGCAAGGAAGCAGAAGAGCACAGCTGAAGACCTGCAGAAGAGACAAACATGCATCAAGTGATGTTAAGATTGTTGTTACTGGAAAAAAACCTGTTTATTGTGATAAATCTCACATTAGAAGAAAATCAGAGAGGCTCCACAATCTGCTGCAAAACCAGAAAAAAGACTGAAATGAGTTGAAAAAACCAAGGGAGTGCTTTTATTGAACATTAATTTGTGACTTGTTTGCAGCAACACAAGGAAGTGAAACAGCTTCTCCAGAGCAGCCGGGGGAAGCAGGATGTTGTGCAAAGAGTGGGAGCTTCCTGGGGGCTGTGGATCCTGCTCTGCACAGACAAGTGGGAAATGGAAGCGGAAAGGTGAGAAGTTGTTTCTTTATTCCCTACCTTTTCTCTTCTAGCCAGGAAGTGTACTATACTGGCTATGGAGCTTACATTTTATGGACTGAACTTTTATACTCTCTGTCCTCAAGCCAACTGCATTTTAACCCACTATGCTTTCCCAGAACTCAAGCCTGCTGTGATCATGGGCTGCTTCTCCAGGCAGAAATCTTCTGAACCACTCATTGCTACATACAAACCCCCATCATTAAAAAACCACACTGACCAAAACCCCAACAAAACAAACAAAAAAAACCCCAAAATGAAGTGAATTCCCTCTGTACACAGTGGAGAGAAAACTGGCTTTATAACAAATGAGGTCCACCAATAAATACTGAACTGCAGGAGATATTTGCTTTATTGCCAGTGACATCTCTGTGATGCAGTCCTTTTCAAAGAATATGTTTATACATATATATAAACATTTGAAGTAAGAATATCTTAACTTTAAAGATAGGTTCATGTCTTTAAAATAACACTTAGCAATGAACCAAAGATGCTGTGAAGTTAGTGCTTTTCCTTTTTGCAGGAGGAGAGGGGAGTTAGAGTTTTTTCAAATCTGCTAAAAACAAGAATTATGAAGGTATCTGGACAACTAATTATGATCTGTGAAGTGTAAAGTTCAGTGTAGCTCAGTTTTTCCCCTCATTACCTATTTTCTTAAGTAATAGGAAGACATTAAAACCATCTAATTGGCACCTACTCTAGATATAGGACAGACCGACGTTAGAAGGTTATGTTTGCATTTTAAATGGGCTAGACTGAAATATTAATAATTCTTCAGCTCAGAAGAGCTTAAAATAGACTGTTGAATGAGCTGTACTGAGGTTAGCCTGTTTTAATGTTCTAGTGAAAAATCTACACTTGATCCTGTTGTGAACTCAAAATGTAACCAAACCATGGGAACAGAGTGTCTCTGAAGGGGGAAGATACTCTGTTTTTTAAGCAGAGAAAATTACATACGGGGAGTGGTAGTGCTGATTCCAGAGAATTAATGTTTCTCACACCCGTGGGAAGGCAGCACTCTAGGCTCTGAAGGAGCAGCCAGACCTTTGTGTAATCTGTGTGTGTGTGCTCATATGTGTACACTCCCACTGGCAGGACACGCTCAGGCTCTGTCTCCTCTCTGGACCTGGGGACAGGGATCTGCAGCAGCCACACCGAAGTCCAGTTATTTCCCCTTGGCCTTGCACTTCCCTGGCGTAGCGGGAACACAGCGTGCAGGGAAGTGACGGTGTTTCCGCCCTGCTGAAGTCTCTCTGCCACCTGCTCATCGGCTCACAACTCTCTCCTGGGAGCCCTGCTTAGAGAGTGTGGAGGACACAAAACGCCAAACTCATGTGCCCTTCTTGTCCTGTTCTCCTCACTCAGGGCCAGGGGACCTGTCACACCTGGGCATCCTAGAGGCTGCTCACCAAGGACACTGTTCTTTGTTGCTCTCTAATGCCTTGTTCTACCTCCAGTGTCCCTTCTGGCAGGAACTGGCTGCTCAGACCCAGAGAAAGGCTTCCATTCTCCACACAGGCAAAAATTTCAAGAACAGTGATGTATCCTGGTGTTTAGAAAATTGTCTGGCTCTGTCTCACCCTTCAGAACAACTACCCCCATATATATTTCTATCTATTTATCTACTACTACCTCAAAGTGCTTACAGTGGGAAAGACAAATATGCATACAAAGACCGTCCCACAGGTCATAGAATTGTCACATTTGGAAAGGACTTCTGAGATCACCGAGTCCAACCATACACAAAAAAACCAAACCCCTCAACACATTCCCCCCCAAAACACAACCCACACCCTACAATCTTGGCCACTAGAACATGCCCCGAAGTGACACATCTACACATTTCTTAAATACCTCCAGGGATGGTGACTCAACCACCTCCCTGGACAGGCTCTTCCAGCGCCTGACCACTCTCTCAGTAAAGTAATTCTTCCTAATATCCAGTCTAAACCTCCCCTGCTGCAGCTTCAGACCATTTCCTCTGGTCCTGTCATTATTCACTTAGGAAAAGAGGCCAGCACCCACCTCTCTACAACCTTCTTTCAGGTATTTGTAGAGGACAATGAGGTCTCTCCTCAGCCTTCTCTTCTCCAAACTAAACATGCCCAGTTCCCTCAGCCTCTCCTCATATGAGAACTTGTTCTCTAGACCCCTCACCAGTTTGGTAGCTCTCCTCTGGACATGTTCCAGCACTTCAGTGTCCTTCTTGTAGTGAGGGGCCCAGAACTGAAGACAGGGCTCAAGGTGAGACCTCATAAGTGCTGAGTACAGGGTCATGATCACTTCCCTTCTCCTGCTGGCCACACTAGTCCTGATACAGGCCAGGATGGTGTTGGCCTTCTTGGACACCCAGTCATCCCATAGCACAGTGTCCTTGCCAAGATGCTGAGGACAAGGGCAGGTCAGTGACAGTAAAAGGGTTGATTCCTGCCTTCTGAATGGTTGAGGAACAGCAATGCACCAGCCCGGTACTGGTCAGCCTGGTGTAATAGGAAATTTTTTTTCTCATCAATGAAGCTGTGAAAAGGTCCCCCCTTGTGTACCTGATGCTGCAAGCTTTGGGACTTGGGGCTTTTCAGTGCTCTGTGTCCCACTGTGCAAAGGGCTCTGCTCTCTGGGTCAAGCCTGCTGCAAGGCAGGGTTGTGAGAGTCCTTTCTGCTCCCTTTGGCTTCCCAGTGCAGCCCCTCAGCACAGGAAGGATGCCAGGGAAATGCTCTTTGGGGTGTGCAGTGCCTGCCATTGGGAAGGGCTGCCGGTCAGCAAGCCAGGATTGCCTGGGCGCTTGCACTGGTGAGACTGCACCATCTAGTGCTGTCTTCTGCACACTCACTGCTTACCTTTCAGCCAAAAGGAAGCACAACCGGTTTCTCACAAGTGGATAGGGATTGCACCCCAAATGCGCATTGAGCCATACTTCCTGTCTCATAACGCCCCAAAAGCTGGAGGAATCAATGTGGCAAAAGCAGCAGCTTCCTCTAGCTGCTGTTTTCCCTGGTAAGTGAGCTTTGTTCCAGCCTGGAGAGCCATTAAAGAGAACAAAGCAGGAGAGCCCTAAGTGGTGTCAGTGATGTGCATGCACAAAGTGCTTGTCTGAAATACTAAGCTGCTTCAGGGGGCTCTGAAGGGAGAACCCTCAGTTCTAGATTTCTAGCTGTATTCAGTGCCAAGTCAGGAAAGGACAAGGCGACAGCAGAAATAGGGCCCAGCCCCCCGGTGGCTGCTCAGCTGGCTCCTGCAAAGGCCTGATGGGTGTGGGGGAGCAGCACCTTTCGGCTGCAGAGAGAGCAGCAGGTACGCTGGGTACCGAGGCCAGGAAGAGATTAAGTCTGCTGCTTCTGCAGCCTTGCAAAAGGAGCCGTTTGGTAGTTTCTGATAAGCATGAAAGAGTTCAGAGCTAGCTGCAAGGAGAGGTGTAGACCAAACTTTTCATCTGGAAGGCAGGAATCTTTCAGCTTATCCCAAAAAGCTTTTGGAAGCAGATCCATGGGCAGCTGGGCTGCTGATGCTCTCCTGCTTCCTCAGGTGATAAAGGGGACACCTATAGCATGATGTAAAGGGAGCAGAGGGAGCATTGGAATCATTAGCCTTAAGCAGGGTAAACTAGTAGTTTCTTCCAAGAGGTCCTCCAGCGTATGTTAGCAGATATACCAGTATATACCACAAATTATACAAAAAAGAGACCCTCAGCTAAAGTAAAAGTAATGGAAAAGAGCTAGCTTTTCTCTATGCAAAAATGAGGAAGCAAAATGGGCAAATAGCAGAGCACCTGCTGTCACCACTGAGCATAAGTGGTTATGGAAAACGTGTCTAAGTAAAGAGCAATCTCCAAGTCAGTTAACAACTCTGACAATACCTGCTTTATAGCAATTGGCTGTGTTCTCCTCATCAATTCTTCATGATAATTCTCTGGGATCCGTACTTTGGGATTGTGGTGACATGGTACAACTTAAGAAAGTAATGACTAAGGCAGAGGATTTAGGGAGGTGAGCTCTGGGATACCAACATCTATCTGCACTGACCCTAGACCATGAATATGCAGGAAACTGAGGCTGGGGCTTGGTTCTGTACCAGTCCAAGTGGCTGCTACTTGCCTGCTGAAGATTCAAGCACTGAAGTGATGGTGACAGCTAATGCCCACTGTATTATGACATCATCCATGGACACAGGAGCCCAAATGTAGATGGTAGAAAAGGGCACTTCCCAAGGACAGCCTTCACTTAGCAAACAATTAGTTTCAATTGCAGGCATCCATGGGCAAGTCACTACCTACTCACTGGCAGGGGTAAATTAACTCTGTCTGACGGACCAGCAGTCCACCCAGCCTTACTCTTAGGTCCTCACCATAGGTGTCGGATTTACTGAAGGGTCAGTTGTGGGTGGACCCATCGGGAGAACTGAAAACAAGGGCAACCACCCCCTTTACCTCACAGTTTGCCTCGGAACAATGGATCGCTGTTAGCCTGTTAAAACAGGCACCACCTTAGCCCACAGCACGTTAGTTGGCACTCCACATTGCAAGTTCCCTCCTGGTGCCATCCATCCTCTTACTGAATCGACAAAACAGGCAAAAGAACAGGGAATCATTTGCAAGTCTCATCCCTCTACAAGCCTCCTGTATGGCTTCGAAAGAAGCCTAATGGCAAGTGGCAACTAACAGCAGATTATGGAGGCTTGACTGCTGCTGCCAAACCGCTCACCACAGCTTTTCCCAGTATAGCTGATATAGTCAATCCTCTTAATAATGGATGGCAACTATCGATGTGAGAGGTATGTTTTTTATCATCCCAGAACTGGAGGCAGGTAGGATGAGGTTTGCTGTCATCTGGCAGGGACTTCAGTATACAATTACTTGCCTATTGCAAGGTTTAAGCCATAGTCGCAGGACACGTGTAGCTCATGCTACAGTAGTTAAAGACTGGAAATGTTAAAATTTCCACAAGAGGTCACTGTGAGGCAGCGCATCGATGATGTCTTTGAGAGGTGGCCACTTCACAGAATCCCTAAATATGCTAAGGACCACCCACAGACAACTGGGGTAGAGATACCAGAAGAACAGAAACAAAAACCCAGTCATGAATCCATCTTTTGGGGAGTCAGACGGATAGATGGGATGAAAACAGCCCCAGTGAGGTACTACAAGAAATCCAATGGTTACCCCTGCGCCAGAATAAGAAAGGAGTTATGTGCCATGCTAGGGACTTTGGGATGGTGGAGGGTGCATATTCCAGGTTTTAGTCTAACAGCCTGACCACTTGATAACTTACTAAAGAAAAATCCAACCTGGGAATGGATCCCATAATGTAACAAGGCCCCCAGAGCTGTTAAAGAAAACCATAAATGTGTATCAGTCACTGGGACTCATCTACCCTATGTGGCCCTTCTCACAGCACATCCAGGTGGGAGAGAAGGGACATTGGTGGGGACTAGAGCAATAGGGGCTGCCTGGATCCACACACCACCACATCACTTTGGGCTCCAAATTACAGCAGAATTTTGTGTAAGAATGCAGTCATATCGAACGATAAGACTACTATTAAGCAATTATTAAAAGAAAAACTAATTTTGAATGGGAAACCAGAGATTATTTCTTTACAGGAACAGTGTGAAGCTGGCCAGTGGAGTCATCATGAGGTCAAATTCACCTCCCCTCTAGTAAAGCTTTTTGAAAATCCAAAAGAGCTTGACTGTTTCTTTCCCTGGTAAACATGGAGTGCCTCACACCTAAAGCTTTTTGCAGTTCAGTGAAAGCTGAATTAGAAAAGATGGTAGGTATTGTCTGCCCCTAGACTATTTAATGCATTTGATTAACTGAGACCTTTGTTACCTCCATCTCTGAGAACTGCCTGGGAAAACGAAGTGGTCTTGAGAGAGTAAGTTCTCATTAATAAAGCTTTTTTTAACTGTCTTCTTTCTGTCAATGCGCTAAGCATTCGTGTGCCATTGGGAGAGATGCCAGTCTTAGAGAACAACTGGTAAGTCTGTAGCAGAGCCAGAAGCTTTATCCACAAGGATTAATTCATGGATGATAACACTTGCTCTTTTGAAGACTTCACCGTTTTTGTCATGGTCATTAGAAAGTCTTTAATATGCAGTATAGCTACTGAAACAAAGAAACTGACACAAGATCCCAGCAGGTATCTCAACCCACTCCTCTCACAGGGAGCAACAAGGACTCCCCAGCTTCCTTCTCCCCTTTCCTATGAGGAGACAGGGACAAAACCAGAGGTGTCTCCTGCGCATGCTCTCAGGTGAAATGGAAAACTGAAGCTGAAATTAAGGAAGAAAAGACAGAGAAAGAATGGGAGAAAAAATGAATTCTGCTTAGTGCTGCAATGCTTGAAATACTCATTTGGTGTCATTCCAACTGAGCAGGCTGTGTCCTGATGCACTCTCCACCCATACTTACACAGACTTTTTGCATCCTCCCCCTTCCTTGGCAGCTCCTTTGCAGCCCTAGTCCATTGAGAGGCCTCCTCTCCTTCTCCCCATCAACACTAATCCTAAACCTACACCTTGGTTACACGTTGAGCCTGGTCCAAAAGCTCCAGCCCTGCCGCAAGGTGAAAGACTCTGGGAGGGCAGACTGTGGCCTCTTGGTCACATTTGTATGACTTATTCCAGGCTGTGGCTTTTTTTTTTTTTGCATCAAATCTAAGAGAGCACTGAGGTTGTGGCCTTCTTGACAAGTCCAGTGTGGCTGGTTGTAGTGTAAGCCTTTGGCACACCCCCCATCAGCTGGAGAGGCAGCGCCACTCCTGGACCTATCTGCCTCTTCAGCAGGCGCTTAACTTGCTCTGGTTATTCCCTGCAGTCTCTCTTGAGTTTCTGAGTAGCCAGAGCAACTCGCTTGTGTAATCTTAATACATTTCTTGTTGCAGGATGATACCAAGAAATGCGGCCTGTTGGTCCCATCAGACATTGAAGAAGGACTTTGCCATTCACCCAGTAGGTTTTAAAGACAAACTGAGGAACTGCCCTCTTCTACAGTGCTTGCAAGCTGGTGCTTCTGGAAAACCACCTACTTTCATCAGAACAATTCAGTGCTATCCAGGAGACAGCTTAGAGCCTGGAGTATTCCTCTTTTGCAAATGACCTCTCGCTTATGCTCAGTGGCATCAGTGCTAAGTGCTGGTGGCACTGTATCCTTACTTCTTGGTCCTCAAAGACACGTTTAATCACATTCCTTGACAGCAATAAATGTGCTCATTTCCCACATAAGAGTCACCACTGAGGTGTGGCACTGCAAGTGAGTACCGCTACCAGTAGCTACATGCCAGAATAAATAAATCCTCTCGGCAGCAGCAGCAGCAGCTGCACTTGTTTCCTCTCACCATGCAAGTCCTCAGCTGCTGTAAGCACTCTGGGGGAGGCCATCAGCAGGGCATGGCCAGATGGTAAAGCCATCACCTCACACTCCATCGCAGGAGCATCAGAAGCAGGAAAATGTTTTATATGACATTGCAACACAGGGTGACTTTCGCATGGGTCTACCAAGGACCTGTGCTGAGACACAGCTCTTGAGAACTTTTGATTTCTGTAGGACAACTTAGTTTTGGGGCAGAAAGCAACTCCTTTGAGAGCAAGGGGAACCATCTCTCACAGTTTCTGAAGGGGGAATAAAGCATCAATACAACCATAATCTCCAAATTCCTAGTGTACTCTTCCTTCAAGGTGCAGATACAAATCCTATGCTTAAGAAATTTCTGACCTTTGAGCTAATAAGAACTAAAGTTGGTACCTCCATTGTCTGTGACAAGCAAACTGCATTTGGTAGCACCTTCTCTTGCCTGGCTGGTGTGGACAAGGGGAAAGCATTAGCTCTAAGAGGAGTGCTATCATGTGAGCATTGCTACCTCTCAGTTGGCAGAGCAGAAGCCACGTGTCCTCAATTCCACCTCTGAAAGACACTGAAAGGCAGAAGCTCCTGCTTCCACTCGTGCTTTAAGATGGGTACATGGTCCGGCTGCTTAATGTCACTGCGAGCTGCCCAAGCGGCCCACCTGCCTTGCAAAGTTATGGCAGAAACCTCTGCGATGACAAAGTCCTCTGTAAACATAAAACACCTCAGTGTTACTTCTAGGGCCTTGTACCTTTCCATTCTCTTAAGAGGAAACAGTTAACAGAAGGAAAAAGAACCCAAACCAAACCAAAAAAAAAACAAACCCCACCCTAAAACAGGAAAGGTGGTGTCCTGCCAGGCATGGTCACAGCTTTACTGTTTAGGTGACTGCGCCCTGAGTAACTGCTTAGTTGTCTCTCATCCTCTCCCCATTATGCTTGAGCTGCTGTTGTCAACACGCATCGGCTCTGCCCTCTGCACGGCACAGTTCCGCACGCAGAGCTTGGAAAAGACGGGTGCCATCGTGGCCCTTCGTTCTTCGACACACCTTGTACCTGTGGGGACTCCCCGGGGCAGCTACACTCTGGCCTCAAAATCACTCTGGCCTGGGGGAAAGACAACACGTTGCCCCAGTCTGTTCAGTTTTAAGTAAAACTGGTGTTACTGTGCCAAGTGGGAGGACGCAGTTCCTGTTACCCACACCAGTAGCAGGTTTCGGTTGGTGCACTCCCATGAAGCTCCTCAGACACCCAGCACCGGCGGGAGGACACACGCCACCGCACTCACACAGACTGGCAGAAGGGGGAAACCGACACGTCTAACGGCACCAACGGCACCAACGGCNAGCCTCCGGCGGGCCGCGCCATCCGCCCCGCGGCCTGCGCGCCTGGGCCCGACAGGGCCTGGTCCTCAGCACCCCTGCAGCCGTCGTTCTTGCCCGTCCCGGGGCTGGGGAGTCGCCGCCGTCCTGCCGGCAGGAGGGACGCGCGTCTGTTACCACAGAATCATTAAATGGCTTGGGTTGGAAGAGACCTTTAAAGGTCATCTAGGCCATCCCTCCTGCAATGAGCAGGGACATCTGCCAGATCAGGTTCCTTAGAGCCCTGTCCAACCTGACCTTGAATGTTTCCCTGATGGGGCATCTATTGCCTCTATGGGTGATCTGGGCAATCCAGCGTCTCACCACCCTCGTACAAAAATTATACCTTGTATCTAGCGTGAATCTACTTTCTTTTCATTTAATGCCATTAATCCTTGTCTTATTGCAACAGACTCTGTTAAAAAGTTTGCCCCCCTCTTTCACATAGGGCCCCAGTAAGGTTTCTCTGGAACCTCCTTTAATCCAGGCTGAACAACCTCAACTCTGTCAGCAAATCCTTGTAGGAGAGGTGCTTCAGCCCTCTGATCAACTTTGTGGCCCTCCCTGTTTAGGGCCAGGCTGGATGGGGCTTTGAGCAACCTGCTCTAGTGGGAGGTGTCCCTGCCCATGGCAGGGGGGCTGGAACTCCATGATCTTTAAGGTCCCTTCCAACTCTAACCATTCCATGATTCTATGATTCTTCTTCAGTTCATATATACAAATCAGGGCTTGTCCTGGGTCTCTTTCCTTTATAAATATTGCCAAAGATGTCTCATGTCACAACAACCCAATGCAGTGCTACAGGCTTGGGGAAGAGTGGCTGGAGACCTGCCTGGCAGAAAAGGACCTGGAGGTGTTGGGCTGAGCATGAGCCAGCAGTGTGCCCAGGTGGCCAAGAGGCATCCTGGCTTGTATCAGGAACAGCGTGGTGAGTAGGACTCGGGAGGTGATTGTCCCCCTCTGCTCGGCACTGATGAGGCCCCATCTTGAGTACTGTGTCCAGTTTTGGGCCCCTTACCACAAAGAAGATATTGAGGGGCTGGAGTGCCTCCAGAGAAGGGCAACGAAGCTGGTGAGGGGTCTGGAGAGTAACCCTTATGAGGAGAGGCTGAGGGAGCTGGGGTTGTTCAGCCTGGAGGAGGCTGAGGGGAGACCTTACTTTCTATAACTACCTGAAAGGAGAGTGTAGAAAGGTGGGGATTAGTCTCTTCTCCCCAGTCACAGGCGACAGGACAAGAGGAAATGGCTTCAAGTTGCACCAGGGGAGGTTCAGATTGGCTATCAGGAAAAAATTTTACACAGAAAGGGTTATTAAGCATTGGACTGGGCTGCCCAGGGAGGTAGTTGAGGCACCATCCCTGGAGGTATTTAAAAGATGGGTTGCCATAGTGCTTAGTGACATGGTTTAGTGATGAGTTGTTAGGGTGATGGTTGGACTAGATGGTCTAAAGGTCCCTTTCAACCTAGGCAATTCTGTGATTCTATGTATTCCTCAAAATGAAATTTAAAACCAGATTTCTGTGTATGAGTGCAGTCATATCAAAGACTAATATTACTATTGAACAATTCTGACAGAATTCTGTGTATTATGTCTGTGTGTGGAGGCCTGAGTGCCAGCAACTGGAGTGGTGGTAGTTTGGAGTGGTGGTCCTTACCTCATCAGCACATACAATCCACACGCTTGGAGAGACGATTTCTCTGTTGGGGCAGAAGGACCTGGCCCAGTGTGTGTGTGTGTGTGTGTATATGGGTGCATGTGTAGGCCTGTGCTCATTTTCCAGGTTTTACCCTTTTGTTAGGTAGTCAGGAAAGACCTGCTTCTCCTGGGATGGGAAGCTCACACTGGTGATTTAACCCACACAGAGGCTGTGACCACTGTCAATGTTCAGGGCTTCCCAAAAGCATGCACTTGTCCCCATACAAGGCTGCACTTGCAAGGACTGAGTAACTATGCCACGACGAAGTCAACCCCATTTGGAGTCAATTCCTTTTGAGGGAAAATGGACTTGGTCAGTCCTGAATGGCAAATGTGATGGTATTAAGTGTATATATATATATAAATTAAAATTTAATAATATTTAAAATTACAAATTTTCTTGTCAGTGAAAGAGGACAAAGCAGGAGAGCCCTAACTGGTGTCAGTGATGTGCATGCACAAAGTGCTTGTCTGAAATACTAAGCTGCTTCAGGGGGCTCTGAAGGGAGAACCCTCAGTTCTAGATTTCTAGCTGTATTCAGTGCCAAGTCAGGAAAGGACAAGGCAACAGCAGAAATAGGGCCCAGACCCCCGGTGGCTGCTCAGCTGGCTCCTGCAAAGGCCTGATGGGTGTGGGGAGCAGCGCCTTTCGGCTGCAGAGAAAGCAGCAGGTACGCTGGGTACCGAGGCCAGGAGGAGATCTTATCCACACTCTACAGAGCAGTGCAGTCAGTATGCATTTCTGTTAACTTGCATTTTGTGGCTCTGCTTCTTTTCTTCAAGATTTCCTAAGGTTCCAGGAAAGCTTCAGTTTTGGCCAAGGCAACATAACAGACTGAAACTGAGGAAGTCCTGCGGGCAGTTCCCTTGGCACAAGGGCTAAGTTAGTGGCACTGCAAGGGGTGGCAGCAGGTACTGACAGCTGCTCAGAGACCATGCCGAGCTCTGCCTCTTGGCTGGCACACGTGGTCTGTTCAAAAGCATGGATGCACAGACAGCATGGCAGCAGGGCTGTACTGTGGAGGAAGTTTGTTTCATGGTTGTGGCTAAATGCCATTAAAATATGTCCTTTTTAATTGCAACCTTGATAGAAGCCCATATTGAAGGACAGTCAGTTTCTCTTCTAGAGATGAGCATGGATCATCTGGCAAATATATGTTAATGAGGCGTGCTGCAAAAGACTTACTGCTTCTTTCAGTGTTTTGCTCTGGTTTTGGTAGGAGTGGGATTTAATTATGCAGTGACAACAACAGGCATTTTTATAAACAGAAACAAATGAACAAAACAAGAGCTGTGGCAATGGAAACCTACTGCCTCAGGTAGCACAACAGCTGCGCTTTTTGAACAGCCAGTCTTTATGATTGCTGCTGGGGTATCACCTAGATTTCGTTAGGAAGGTGTGCTGCTATAACTAAGTGTACTATTTACAGTGTTGAAGTAGGAATGTTAAATGGAACTTTCTTTCTTTCAGTAGCCTAAATACTCTTAATCATTCACAACTATGAAGTATCTTCATGGAATAACGGAATTGTCAGAGTTGGAAGGGACCTCTAGAGATCATCTAGTCCAACTCCTCTGCTAAAGCAGGACTGCCTAAAGTACATTTAAACCAGCAGCATCTGGGCAGGTCTTGAAGGTCTCCAGAGAAGGGGACTCCACAACCTCCCTGGGCAGCCTCTGCCAGGGCTCTGTCACCCTCAACATAAAGTTTTTCCTCATCTTTGAATGGAACATCCTGTGTTCCAGCTTGTGCCCATTGCCCCTTGTCCTGTCACTGGGAACCACTGAAAAGAGTGGTTCTACTTCAACCCACCCTTCAGATACTTTATAAGCATCAATAAGGTCTCCCCTCAGCCTTCTTTTCTCCAGGCTAAACAGTCCCAGCTCTCTCAGCCTTTCCTTGTAAGGGACATGCTCCAATCCCTTAATCTTGGCACATTTGTCAACTTTTAGGAAGGAACAAATCAATGACAGACCTCCAAAATGAGCTCTCCCTTACTTCTGTTTACTTTTTAAGATCAAAAAGTTTGGAAATAGAACCAAGGAAAAATACTTCCATTTGGTCCTCAATTGCTTGATGGTCTTCAGTTGCTGAAGATAATTAAATAACTACGTTACACCCCAAAAAGGCAAAACACTTAAAAAATAGCCATGCTGCTCTTAAGCAGATTGAGAAAAACATTGCAAGGGATCGTGATGCCACCAAGCACCGCAGAACCTGGTTCCCTTTAAATGTAAAGTTTTTGTAATGTCAAAGAAATTGGTTTTTCCACCCTGTAATTGGCTGCCTTTTGTGACTGAAGCCATTATTTTATGCGATTTGGAGCTGAAGAGCCACAAACAGATTCTCTAAATATCAAGAAAGCAGCTAAAAGCCCTGCAGAGCCTTTAGCATGTTTGTAACACTAGTACCTCTAATAAATCGTCCCCCAGCAGAGTGATTATCAGACCAGTGACCAAGAAGGTACTTGACACAAAGTTGACAAATAATATTGATTGATTGCAGAAGACTGCAAATCGCTTTCAGAAGTGATAATCACCTGTTACTTCTATTGAACAGATAAGAGTTGTAGGTGCTTGGTACTTCTGCAATCAAGGCTTTTGCCAAGTGATGTGCTTGGGAAATTTTAAGTTACTCCCTCGGAAATGTAACGGGGCTGAAGATCCAGCCCACAGCCCTGAATGATGGCAGACTTTCACCGATTATTCGATAGTTCCTGCAAAGCTGTCTTTATTAATTTGGTAGAAAATTAACAACTTCCGCAGGGGGGGGAGACTCAATGAGTAATGAGCAACTCAGTCACAAATTTGAGTTAAAAGTTTAAAGATAAAGCCTGAAGTTACCTGGAACGGTAACAATAATCCCATCTGAAATGATGGGATTTAACAAAGAAGCTTGAACAAAACTATAGTGGTGCTGTAATTACCCAAAATCTTGATGCAGCTGTTAATAAGCAGAATATACTGTTTCTAATTCAGTGTGGAGGAACAGAACTGCTCAAGCAGCGAGAGACAATAACTGAAACATCACTGTGGAGCACCAGACAATAAAGGGTATTTAAAATAAACCATTGTGATACCTGAACACATATAAAAATAATATCTTTATTGGGATTTTTTTTTCTGTACCTGACATTGCTATTTCTTAAGAATAAATATTATGTAGGTGAAAGTATCTCTGCTGAGCCTGCAATTTCACATTTCTTGCAGTAGCAGTGCTCTCGTAACAAGCTTCGTCCACTGTTGCTTTTTCCCTGCCCTACAATGTCCCTTCTTTCTGGGCAGTACATGGGCTTGCGAGGCCACCCTGCCCATCAGAGGGATGTGCCCACTGGGAGTCAAAATTTCCCACCCTCTTCACCCTGGATGTTGCCAGTAGAGACACTGACTTCAGGAAGCCTCTGCTCTGCTCATTTCTGCCCTTGCAGTCACCTGAAGCCCTCTGCAGAGCTAAAATAGGGAACAGGTTTGACAGACAAAAAGCATTTTTAAGACTGGTTGTTTTTCCGTGGAATCAGTTCACTTGAGCCCATTCAACACGTAGCTGAGCAAACATCTCCAAACAGTGGAGAAGGAGAGGTGAGAGCAGGAACAAGGTAAGGACCTGGGGCTACTGAATATCTCACAAAAAAAAAATGCTGTGGCCACGTGTACCCATCTAATACAACTAGTAACCTGAGGAGTTGAGCTAAACTGTTGTGCTCTACACTGGAGCATGGCTGGAGCTCTGGGGCAAAAATCAAAAGAGCATCTGACTAAGCAGTAATAGCTGAGGTGACAGCACCTTTAGCAGCTGTAGTCATTTTGGAAATGAACTTGTGACTACCCCCTAAACCACAGCTACCTTTGAATTAGGAACAACCTCTTTTGTTTTCCTACTCTGAAAGCATTTCAGACTGAGTGAGATGAAATAAAAAGCACGTATTATGAAGATCCTAAAAATGTTTTAAAATGGGAAACACTAAAATAATTCTGTACGGTGGGGTTTTTTTTCCCTTTAAACCACTTTTATACTTCAAAGTAAAATCAATTGATTGTAAATCTTTACACTAATACAAGAGAGGTAATAAACTTTACAGTAATTATCACGCTATAATAAATGGGGAAAAACGAGTATGTAGTGACTTTTTGTGCTAAATCCACTCTTTTAAGCTTAAGTAAACTATTTGTTCATCTGTACGATGGAAGTTTTAGTCCAACACACAGAATACATCACTTGGCTTTAAAACCAATCCAGCAAGAGGTCTTTCAGGAAGATCAAACGCCAACAACTTTGCACCTTCAACTCAATAAATCATACCCCATTTAAATCAGTTTTTATTCAATGAAATGATGTATAAAAACTTACAAATCTGAGAACTTAACTATACACAAAAAGATGATATTCAGTTTAAAACGTATACACAGAGAAGAGCTGTGGTTTGTGACTTGCCCTCTCCCACCCCTCCCCTCAAAACACACACTGTCTCCATTTCCGATGGGGCACTGGTTCCGTCCGCTTACGCCTTCTCTTGGCCCAGTAATTGCTCGGTGGGCTTCATTGCTGCTGTCAGTTTAGGGTTTTTAGGCTACCAGCAAAAAAAATCTGGGCATCTATATTAAAATAATAAGAATCAGCAACTTGATTTTTAACACAAAGATGCAGTGCTACCCTCAGCAGTAACTAAAACTACAGAATTCACCCTTTTGGGTTTTGCAGACTTTGTCTTGGCTTTGAAAATAACGGGACTCTCGCAGAGCAGCATTTGCCAGCCAGCACTACAGATTCGCTTTAAAACAACCATGATCCCCTGTTGCTGGAACGTCTCTGCACCACTTGCCATTAGACCAAGTGAAATCATGGACATTCCTTGCCTGAGTAAGGCAATAAAGCTTTTCTTTCTCCTTTCATCCAGAATGACTCAAACCTAGAGCTAACAACACATGCACGTGCCGCACTGATGATGGTGCAGTGCTCACCAGTATGTCACTTCTCCAGTTTCCTTTGTAGCTTGGGTGACAACACTTACCTATTAGCTTCTCTTCCGACAGGCCAATAAAAATGCACACAGCTCAGGATGTTTTAAATTTGATTAAAAATAACCTGTGCAGTGACTAGTTTTCTCAAACAACTAAAAGACTTTCTGGGCTGAATCTGAGAGTAGACATCCTTTTTGTTACTTAAAAAGGATGTGTGCATTTATTTACCTGTACCAAATATACACACAAACACCTTTTAAACACCTTTTTATATATATATATATATAAAATCTTTATACATATACAGTATTTTATATATATATATAAAGATTGCCATCACATTATTACAGCTACTTAAGTCAAAATTTGACTCAGTAACTACTTTGACTCAATGCTATCTGAAACAGATACCCAAAGGCATACTTGAAGGAAAACATAAGGCTAAAAGAAACCCAACACCCTTACCTCTTTTTAACACAATGAACAGAGATTTTTACGTTCATTGGGAAAAGTTCAGAGGGTTTTGAGTTATAACCTTAATCAACTTGCATGTGGACTTCTAAAAAGCATGGTGTTTTAATTTGCCAGATCTTCTCAAAATGCTTTTTAACCGGGGAAACCAATATATATATATATTTTCTCTGCTTACCAAACTGATACTCTTTCTCATTACACTCATCATTGTATCTAAATACACTTTTAAGCAATCTAATTTTTGTTTAAAACCTATTAAATTTGGATTAACTAATACTATCAACATAGTTAGCTGGATTATTTTTTCACACGTTCCTTTGTATTAAAATCAATTATGTTGTGGTTTGATGCAAGAGCTTTTTGTTTGTTTTGGTGGGAGAGGCAAAGTCCAATTTCCTAATGTGCCAGAACAGTTCTGGTTGCTGAAGACAAAGGGTGGGAAGGAGGCCGGTGGAAAAGATGGCAGGGGTAAGTGAGGTAAGAGGTGGGGGGAGGAAAAAATTGATTTAATAAAAAAATGAGTAAAGAAACTTTAAAAAATTGATATAAGTTTGACATTCAGTCTAACAACACTGCTTCCTGCTCCTTTTTGATGGAGGCTAACACTGCGTTATCAGTCTCTGGGGCTTCTGTGTCCCCACCACCTAGCAGAATGGAGCGATCTTCTTCTAGTGTAAAGACAGAGTTTTGATTTTGGCACGAATGTTTGACTACTTCATTGGGAGTTGAAAACGTTTTGTCACACAAGTTACATTTGTAGGGCTTGTTGGTCTGTACTAGCATGTTGTCCATTTGACTGCCTTCCTCAAAAGTACAGAGTTCCAGAGTCTGTTTGTCCACCATAGTGTACGTGTCCATGCTCTGGTTTAGGCACACGTGTCTGGCAGCCTGGTTAGCCCTACAAAAGCTTTTGTCACAAGTGCTGCACTTGAAGGGTTTGCCAGTGTGTATGTACATGTGCTCCCTCCAGTGGCTTTTCTGAATAAATTTGCGACCACAGATGGAACATTCATATTTCCGTCTTTTTACTTCCCTCTCTTGATCTGCCTGCTCCAAGTTGTCTATGTCTGCAATGTCGGAGGGGGGTGGTGTCTCTGACTGCTGCTGCCCATCAATTATTGGGGAGTCTGAGATCTGCTGCAGCTCGCTGTCGCTAATCATTCCTGCTTCAGGCACTTCCACGGCATCTTTATCCGCTGTGTTGTTACACAGAGACAAAGAAATATTACTTTCTCCCTGCTGGCTAGACGTGAAGGGAACTCCCGTGTGGATCTGCAGGTGCTCACGCAAACTACTTCGCAAATTGAACCGGCGGCCGCAGAGGTGGCAGGCATAGTACTTGGGGAAGCTTCCGTTCCTTTTCATAATGCTTGGCTTGACATGTGCTATTGTGAGTGAGGCAGGCTGTTCATCTGAAGAAGATGCTTCCATGTTGGCCTCTTCTCCTGCAGGTGAATTATTACCAGCAGCAGATACCAATTCTGGAGATAACGAAGATGGCAATGGGTCAGAAGTGGACATATTCGTCCGGGTCACTTGTGGCAGAGTTGTAGCTAACTGCGAGAGCTGCGAGCCTTCAGAAACCTGCTCTTGGCTCATCCGTGATGTCTGTGGCCTTGGGTCTCGCCCGAGTTTGTCAGTTGCTGATGTAACCTTAGTGGGATGCCTTATCTGGTGATCTGCAATCTGAATGCCATATAATGAAGATGCTAATGGAAAAACTTGATCTGGGTGAGAAAAAGTTCCCTGACTTGCAAGGCTGGCCTCTTGAATTAGTGGATATGCATGCAGAAACTTTATTCCTTGTTCTAGTCGAACTGGGTCAATGAGTTGCGGTGCCATCTTCCCAGTGTACATCAAATGCAAGAGATAACTGAAGATATCGGGCTGTATGTCAGTCGCTTTCAAACGGACACATTCACTGAAAGGTGAAATAAAATGATCAATAAGAGATAAGGCAAATCTTTTTTACCCAGTCTAGGTTATTCACGCACTGATAAAAATCAGAGGCATCTACTTAAATTCAAAAGTCAGAATCTGCAATAAATGTAGAGAAAAGCTTCAATGTAAAGGAGCTAATCTTGTAAGATGACATTTTTCCTCATGGAAGCAACTGGCTCGAATGACAAAGCTGTCCCATTGCAATCTACACCTTTCCAAATCACTGTTAAGTTGCAGATTTGTTGTCACATAGTAAGATATTTGTAAATTGCAAAGGTATCTTCTCCTTTTTTTTTGGTTGGATTCAAATTGGCCTGTAGCTAAATTAAAACATGTTAGCACTGGACTCTACATTCACAACCCATTAAACTTCTACTTGGTACTTGGCCCTGAAAACACCTTAAATTCACCTGGTACTTGCCTGTTTTGCTTCTGTGGCTTACTAAGGTTTACAGTTCTGCAAATGTGTGGTATCATTACAACTGCATTACAACCCAGCAACCATGTAGGACAGGCTGTGAATCCCCTGAGGATCTGATGCAGCAGGTGTAGCCTGGGCACATCTAACCCGTGGAGGCCAGGCTCCTTACAAAGGAGAATGCTGGCTGCATTCCTTGAAAAGGGAGGAAGAAACAGTAGCACCAGTTGGTACATCTAAGCAGCCTAACAGTCCTTTGGTTAGAGAGCTCAAAGGGAGACGCTTTGGCTGTGATGCCCTGTTCAGCCTAACAGGACTGACACCAACACTGTCCTACAGCTGGGAGCACGTCCAGATACTCTGGACTGGAACACCCACCACTCCTCCGGCTGAAGCTGGACTTCTGTGCAGAAAGAGATTAGGTTCACAGAAGAAGGAAGGAAATCAGGAACATCTTGGTTAGGCCAGTTAGCCAGCAGGAGAGCATCTGCGATTCTAATAGTTTGTTTCAGAGTTATTAAACAAACCTTAAATAAAAGACAGAAATCCAGACACAGACATGACTGTGCACTGTTGTCTGAATGCTCTAACTACAGTAGACTACCAAGCTGAAGAGGAAATTATAGCCAATTCTTCCATTTCTTGAGGTGCACCCTTCTTGAGCTCTCTGACTGCATTTGAATTCAGATATATTACTCAAAATGCTGTCTTCCAGAGAGGACTGTGTGCTCATGATGGAGCATCAAGACCAATACATCTGCCTGCAGTCCTGTCTCAGAAGTGTGAATGCACTTCTGTCCTTGATATTTGCGTTTCGACTAAGAACTCTTAGCCAAAGAGAGAAGAGTTTCACTCATTTAACAGAAACTTTTTGAGGTAGTTCAAATAATGAGGACAACAATAACAACAAAAAAGACAAAAAAAAATCTTTAAAACAGTTTTACACTTCTGTGATCTTTTCAATGCCCTCCATGTAAGGCTGCCCACAAAAAAAAAGCCCCCAAACCCACATACTCCCTCATTTTCCACCATGTAGTATTCCAATAGGTAGTATTTTATTACTTAACTGGCTTGGGTAAAGTTTAAAGAAAAAAAAAGCAGGGAGAAGAAACCTGTCAATGTCATTTATAAGTCCATTTCTGAAAATCTCCTAGCAAATACTTATTGGATTGTATATAATGTTATGGTAACGTCAAGAATAACACCAAGATAGTAGAAGACAGTGAGCAGGGGGCAGGAAAGTGCAAGAATGAAGACAGGATCCTTTAAATATTCAATTTGAGAAATTCTATGTTTTTTTTAAGGATAAAGAACTTGTGCAAAATTCTGTTAGTTTTAATGAATCACAGTTCAGCTTTAACACGTTTTAAACTGAGATTCTAGTTGGCAGCTAAGACTGGCCTCCATATTCCTTATGTCTTAGCAAGAAGGAAAAAGAACACTTTCAGGTTTCAAAATGTTGCTAGACCTCCTTACCTTAGCTAACCGAACGGCATTTAAACAGCGAACCTTTTTATAGTTACCTGGTTTGATGAACAAACAACATCTTGAAGTAGTTGGAGAAAGAAGCAAGGACCGACTTGTGTGCCTTGAAGTAGACATCACCAATGGCAACTGTGCAGTCACACAGGAAACCGAACTCCCTCTGAGCATTTAGTTGCTGCAGCAGAATAAGTCCGTGGTTGGCCAGATCCATTTTTTTACACTCTGAAAAGCAAAATGACTTCCATGTAAAAACTTCACAGCAGCTGCACAGGTGCAACAGTAGCTGTCTCTTAACAAATAGTTTCTTCTCATATCCATATGTCATGCTTTAGTAACACCTCTTAATCCCAAGCTACTGTATAAATGATACCTTGGACGCGGGCAAGGATCTCTGTTTCACAACGGGCAACGCAATTGGCAAAGGTGCAAGTGATTTGCTGAGGCTTAAAAAGCAAAGCAGAGCCAGGGCTAAAGAGCTCTGAAAAGGCATGGCGGGGAGACTTGGATACAGAAACATAAACAACTAAAGGAGAGGAAGAAATATATTAGTAAGTAGTAAAAACAATGTGAAGATTACAAATAGAGAGGTAATAATAGTGGAAAGATAGTGGTGGCTACCACTTGTCTGTTCAAACAGGGAAAATAAATCTCCCTTCTGCTGTCAGTCACTCTCACCTAAGTGGGTGGGAGAGACAAGAGCAGAACCCAATAAAAGACAAGTTTGATAACTTAGATAAAAGATACAGAGAGAGACTGAAAATTCAGGTTAAAAGCAAGTGTCCATCCAGCTGAATCCAAACCCAACTTTAAATAATTAAGCACTTCTGATTGTTACGCCCTCTCCTGGGAAACACCAGATCCATACCCGAGTCTTCCCAAACTGAAACACTGAATTCATTCCAGGTATTGGCAAGCCCTCTGGACTATCAGAACAGGAGGAGCCAATCTTTTCATTCAAAAACTATATTTATTTATTGAGATCAGCTACAACATCATTTTGGAAGGAGCCTGTGTGCTGCAGCGCCTCATCAAGAAACCCGAGGGCTGAGAGGTGCAGTTCTGTCCATGGGTGCAAGGTAGGTGAAACATGGCCACCAAACTGAGACCCCCCTAAACCAGGGCTTCAACAGTTGTCCCCCCCCCCTTTCCTGCGCTTCCTTGTGCCAGCTGCTGGAGGCTGCCCTCAAAGAACTATTTAAGAGCTATGAACTTTTTCTTAAGGATCAGGGGGGTAGCCTTGAATTGATAACTTGGGCAAAAAAAACCCAGCCAAGGGCAGTTGCATATGGTTGGATGGATGAATATACGGAAGTAAGATCAACAAGCGGATATAAACTTAACCAAAACAAATAGAGCTTTGGGCAGAAAAAGTGAGAGCGTGAAGTAATGTAGGTCTGTACCCAGCCACGTCAAACAGCAAGAGAAGTCAACAAAATACTTGGGCACATTGTGCCCCAAGCAGTGCAGATGCTCTGTTGACAGAAAAGAAAGTGAAACCAGGAGAAGTGGATCAAAAAGGGGCAGATTTCTAAAGAGCTCTGGGGTTTTTTCCCCCCTCCAAATTTAACAGGAAGCTATTGAAATTTTAGGGGGGGTACAAACAGCTTGTTTCCTCTATACAGTGAGAGTGTGGCTTTTCAGGAAAGAGAATAAAAGTGTATTCCGCCTATGCCAGTATGTTTAGTCATTGGAGAAACACGTATTTCTACTTGCTGGAGAGCAAAGAATGCCCTGTCTTTAAACCAAGCACCAGGCTGACCAAACGTGTACCTTTGCATTCACGTGAGATCAGAACTGGCTTGGGTCAGGGATGTAAGGGCAAAGAGAGAAATACAGTTTAAGGAACAGCTGAATGTTTTCTTAGAGTTAGTAAGAGAAAAAAGAAAACCCAACAGGTTCCAACTCTCCTCAGGTCCATCCTCTCCTCCCTAAATTACTGTTTGGATAATTATGTTTGTAGAAACAATATGCTAGAATCCTCTCCCTCTCTCCAAAAGAGGGACTACTCACTATCAGCAGTATCAAAAATCATGCTTATCGTTATTTAATCCTGCAAGATGCTCCGTGCGGGTAGACTTTGTGATGTGATGGACAACATACTAGATATTTTGGGCTTTTTGGTAGCTTTAATTTAAATTATTCTGTGTGCTACATTTTTTTTAGTTCATCAGCGCAGAGTCTGGTTTATGCACGGACAGCAAAGCTTGTCAGGCAGAGCAAACCGTTGATGTAGGGGAACTCCAGGCCAGAAAGGCATTCTTTCTAGTTGCTATCATCCCAAATTTGTTTAGCTTATAGTTTCACCCTTATCTGAACAGCAGCGGCTGCGGCAGCTGAAGATGTTACCCTGCGTCAGAGACCTGAATTAATCTTTTCAAAGACTGATAGGGCGTTCGTACACGTGTGCAGCACTTGGGTTTTTGCCTGTATTTGAAAGATGTTTAAATGCTTTGAACTGGAAGCACTGAAAGAACCGTCCTCTACGGAAATTACCCAGCAGAGGAAAAGAGCAAGGAAATCACTTTGCCTCTCCTTTACATACCGAGGTGTACGTTACAGGCATCATTACGTTCAGGAGTTAGTTTTACCCTGAGCTAAACAAAATGATGGTTAGCACCAGCAAGGCCGGATTTTAGCGCTGACCGACTCTGCTGCTGTGCACAACGCTTCCTGCGCCCCGAACCCCCGCGGGGACCGTCCTTCCCCCGGCGCGGCAGCCCGGCTGGTCTGCCTCAGCTCACCCCAACTTGCCGAATTACCTAATTCTGCCCGACGGTGGGTGAAAAAGCCACGCGAGGCCGAGCCCTAGAAGGAAAACGCCGGGGGGCCTGAGGGAGGAGAAGCGCACCCGGGCGGGGGACGCCGGCCGCGCTGACGGGAACCAGCTGCCGGTCCGGGCTGCGGCCCGGCCCAGCGCTCCCCGCTCCGCCTTCGCGCCGCTCAACGGACACCAGAGAGCTCCCCGCCACGCCGCCCGCCAGCACTCGAAGCCCCGGCGGCGGACGGAGAACCCGCGCTGGGGCCCGGCTCGGCTCCAGCCCCGCCCGCCAGAACGGGACCGCGCGCGTGCGCGCGTCAGCAGCGGCGAGCGGGAAG
>VXBJ01001907.1:468051-496047 GCA_013400055.1 Nycticryphes semicollaris
ATGGTTTTTTTTTAACTCGGCTTTTTTAACGAGGGCACGTAAACGGGTCTTCTGTGAAAAATTAAAGCCGCAGCTTCGGGTTGTGGTGGAGCGTGGAGGTGGCTGTAGCCGGGCCTCGTTTTATCCAAATCTTAAGGCGTGATATGGAATTTATGGGTGCTTAAAAAAACTCTACAAACAAATGCGCTTGTTGGACACTGCGATAGCTGGAAAAATAATTGTTAGTCTCGCAGAAGGTGTGAACTGGGAGTCTTTGGTGTGGAGCAGAGAGGTTGGTAAGAGGCTGAGAAGTCCCTGAAAAAACAGAAGGGTGAGCTCTGTGTCGGGTGTGAGTGTGATTTCTACGAGTCCTGCACCGTGTTGTAAGGTGGCATTTGCGAACCGCAGCACTGGGAAAGGCAACATAGTTTTTGGAGAGAAATTTTGTTGTTGGAAGGGTGACAGAGCCCTGGCAGAGGCTGCCCAGGGAGGGTGTGGAGTCCCCTTCTCTGGAGACCTTCAAGACCCGCCTGGATGCTGTCCTGAGGGATGTGCTCTGGGCAATCCTGCTTTAGCAGGGGAGTTGGACCGGATGATCTCTAGAGGCCCCTTCCAACTCTGACAAGTCCGTGAAATTCCGTGAAAACTGGTGGGAAGATATTTTGGCCAGCAATAGTTAAAGAGGGTTCCTTTGCAGCCCTTGCCCGAGGGACCTGCTCCTGCTGTATGTCTTCTGCTGCTCCTTAGGAACAGCATATGCTACGGTGTCAACAATTTTAATTAGGTCCAGATTATTATTACCTTTTTTTAAGGTATTTATCTGAGCAAGCGTGTGAGGGGCTAGCTGGAGCTGGGATGATGTTTAATCATTAAATAAGATTAAATAAGATGTGATATGGAAAAAAGGCCCAGACTCTTCCAAATTAGCATCTTGACAGCAAGCGTTTTTGAGAGAGGAGGAGTCTTGTATCTTCTCTGGTTTGTAGACAAGAGCTGATTGCAGTCATCCCAGGCTGTTGTTGTTTTTACAGGATCTAGATGGATCAAGGACTTAGACCCCTTTCTATGTGAGTCTGACTCTGCAAAGTTGATAGAAGTCTTGATAGACACAGCTTGAGACCTTTTGTGATGTAGATAGAGCTCATGAATATTAATCTATTTATCCAAGTTAAGCTGCACTTGAAAACGCTTGAAAACTTAACTAGTCCAAAAAAAACCCCCAAAACCAACCTCAAACCCCAACAACTTACTTTTAATGTGTGACCAAAGCAGCTGAACAGAGCTGTGGTTTTAGGACCTGCCTGAGGACACCGGTGCTGTTTGTCGCAGCACTGCGAGCCCTGCTGCGGGAGCGCATGGCAAGTGTGGGTGTCCTGTATTGAACCACCGGGCTGGGCAGGGGTTCTCCTTGGACATTTCACTTGCCTTTCCTGCTCTGCCAACTAAATCCAAAGTAAATATGAACTTAAGGCGCTTAGTAGTAGAAGATTGGTCTCATTCTTCTGGAGGATGGTGAAAGTGATATGGTTTTTAATTAAATTGAGTGGGCTATTTAGGAAAACCAGTGTGTTTCTGGCAGGATTTGGGGCCTGGTTTTACCCTTCTGTGTTGCGCTTGAGTAGTTCTTTGTTGGCGTTCGTGTGAGATTCTCTGTGCTCTTTCTGAAACTGGAGAAAAACGAATTTCAGTTATGGGTTTTTTTTTTTATTAATAGTTCATAATTCAGCTTTAAAGCACCTTGGTTTGGACCACAGTACTTTAATCCAGCAATTATGCAATTCTTAATTTAAAACTATCCTGTCTGCTTGAAGGCCCACAGAAATCTGTGGGAAGATGTCTGTGTCGAGTTGAACGCTGCTGAACTTCACACCTTCGATGCTGACTTAGACCTGAGGCACAGCATCTATGGTGCACTGAGGGAGCAATAAGCAGTTCATCTGTGGCCTTTTAGACACCTGACTTAAGGTGTGATTCTAAATTTTTTTTTTTTCCATCTCATCTTTTGAGTTTTTGTTTTTTAAAACATGGTTATGATCCATGCAGCTGAAATCAAAATTTATCCGTATTAGGTGGTGTTATTGTGCTTTTGGTGTTTACATACTGAGGTGTTTTTTTTTTTTCACCCCAGTTTTCTTGAGGTACTTGTTTTAGGGCTCCTTTCCAAGTTTTGTGACTTTTTGGAAGGACTCTTCAGACCGATTCAGATACTGCCACACACCCCAGAGCATTCTTAGTTGCGTTGCTGCTGCCAATAGGATCAGTCCCCAGGTTTTTGGTTTTACTTCGGTCCGTGCGTACCCAGATTAAAGGCAGAATTTTGTCTGGCAGTGTCATATTTTGCATTGTAAATGAGCACACTGGTGATGATTTAAGTGTTAACAGGATAACGAAGGTGTCTGCTAATCTGAGTAAAAAGTCACTCAAGCAGCGGGAGGAACTTGAGCCAGACAGACCCAAGTCCTGTTGGTGTGTCTTTTTGGTAGTGTTCAGTTGAAATCTGGAGTGGAATAGATTTTTATCATTATAGTCAAAACCTTCACATCTAGTGATGTTCATCAGGCTGGAAGCGCTCAGATTTTCCACGAGTTTTCCAACTTCTCAGCGTCTTCGAAAAATCAGAGAGCGGAGTCCCCGTTCTGAGGAGCTCTTAGCTCATTGCAGGGCCATCGCTGGCCCCGCTGAAGCCGTGGGGGAGTTGGGAGCCTGTGTCCTAGGCACTGGGCAGGAACCCTTCCCTCAAAGTGAGGGGCACCACTTCCACGCCGGTACGAGTGCAGTGAAACACGGGTTTGTATCGACGCTGTGAATCCGCTTTATTAGCGCAGCTGCCGTTTCTAACACTCCCACTTCTGGTGTGTGTTGGTGGGAAGCGCCGCAGCTGCAGCAGCCTCTCGCTAGATGTGTAAACCTTGTACCTCTTGACAGTCTCCAACCTTTTCATCCAGGGCTGTCTCCTCCCTCCCCGTTACAATCTTCCCCGCCAGGCGAAGGAGAGCTATGGTGTGTAAACTGCTTTTCCTGTAAGGTGAAAAAGTGAAGAAATGGGTTTGCTGGTGTCGCTGTGTCAGGTAGGAATTGTTTCTACGCCCGGTGAACACAGCTTTAGCAACGGCTAGTGAGTAGCTGCAATTTAGAGCAGGGGAAGTAATAACACTACTACTCATATTAATAAAAACCCCGTTGCTAGTACAACATCATCTAAGGAAACTGTTTAACTGTACGGATGTGATTTTTCTTGTTAGGAGTCTGTCTGCCCCAGGAACTGTTGGTGTGACTGACCTGACACAGCTTCTGCAGTGCAGATCAGCCCTCTACTCTCTGGCTTTGCCTTAGTCCCCCGTGAGCCTGTTACGTGGGCCCTGACTGCTTTTAACTGGGGTAAAGTCAAACGTGAGTGCACATTTGTGGCTGGAGTGACGTTTTTCGTGCAGCGTGACCATGTGGCTACAGAAATGTCTGTCCTTGCGTGGTTTGTTGTCTTTAGAGGACAGGATCCAAACTGCAGCTGTCCTGAGTGCAAGTTTTAAAGCCCGTGCGGCTGAGGGACTGTGTAGAGAAAGATGCTCCAAGTGAAACAGCGTTGATACTGTGTTCACGTTACTATGTAATATCATCCAAGTGGTGACTTTAAGCTCATGAGAGACTTAAAGAACAGTCCTGAATAAATAGTTTATCAGCATTGACTCAGGCTTTAGTTAGGAAAGTTAGAAAGTATATGGGGGGGAAATACTAATTGGCGGTGACCATCGTTTAGTAGGTACATTTTACCTCTTTGGACAATGTACTTATTGAATGGCTGGAGCTTGAGGATGGACATAAATGGGCAAAGCACTAACAGAGAGAAGTGGTGATACTGGACAGAGCTGTGATGCCTTCAACAGCTCAAAGTAGAGTGAAGAAAGAAAAATGCTTGTCCCTGTTTAAACAGACTTTATTAAACAAAATGGGAAGAATCAGAAATGGGGGGTGGTTGTCATGCTATGTGTGTGAGGAGAGGGGATTTTTTTTTGTTGTTTCCCCAGTGTGACTAGGTCTGTCCAACTCTTACTCTGTCAAAAACTTTGGAGGACCCCAGACTGTTGCAAACTGCTTAGTTTTCTGAGATTCAGGCACCTGGGGTTTACGTGGAGTATGGAAGTATTAGAGTCCCTTAAAAATCCTTTCCTCAGCTGGGACTATATGTGTTTCAGGATGCTTTCCCCCCCTACTAGATAAGACAAATGGTTAAGCTTTTATTCCCCCAAGACAACACAAGTTTTGGGCAGTGGCTTTGGTTTTTAAACGTCGTGGGTATCAGTTAGTGTATCTGAGTGTATCTGAGTACCTCAGGCTTCTTTTTGGTCGTTGTCGCGCTACTATCAGAGACTGGTTGGTAGACAAGGATAATGAGAGTCTTGGCAGACGGTAAATTCTATCTGGTGAAGGAAGGTGGTACATCACAGATCAGGAGCTTCCAGCCTGTAGACTTTCCTTGGACAGATCTTGATGGTCTATAGAAAATACCAAAGGAAACTAGCAAACTCAGTACACTAGTGCCTCTTGCTGTTTCTGAATTGGTCTATACCTGAAGGGTCCATAAAGTGGCAAAGGTTCCCCACAACCATTATCACTGCCAACAACATCTGTGTCTTGTTCTAATGTCTGGTACAGTCCCATAGAAGACAGCTTTGTTAGTGAGCCATCACTAAATAAACTCATTTAGTGGGCACAAAGCATCTGTCTTGTTTTCCCCTTAAAAAACTTCAAGCTGAAGTTCATTCAGTTCCTGGGACTAAGGTAGGATGGGGAAGGAGAGACTCTTTCTTACATTTTATTTTAGTATTCTTGTATTATTGTTACAGGCAGGTGCTTGAAGCTGGCAAGAATGTCATCCTTCTTATCTAAGCTGGTATGTGCTGGCTGGACTGAAGATCCATCACTTTTGCAGAGAAATAGATGAGATTTTTGCAGGAAGGTGTGTACATGCAGCTGCTCTTCCCGCCCACAGGGCTGACGCACCGAGCCACGCCATGGAGAACGGGGGCTGACTCTGCAGCCTGTAGAGCTCTTACCCCACAAAACCAGAATGGAATTCAGGATAGACTTTGTATTTATTGCTACTGCATCTTTAGTTTTTCCCCTAGGTCACCCTCACTGGTTAGAACAGACCCGTTTTGGTGAAGTGGGGTGTAGTGAAGACTGTTTTTTCCAGTTACAGGATGGTGTGTGGTGGAAGAGGCAGAGGAAAGAGAGATTGTGTTCTTACAGCTCAGGAGGTTTTGTGCTGCTCCTGGAACCAGACTCTCATCTTGCCTCTGCCACAGAACCTCTTCTGGTGAGGCCAGGCGTGCGCTGGCGCGGGCTCCCCACCAGATTTCCAATCATGCCGTTGAAAGCTCAAGTTAGGTTCTTGGTGCACTCAACTTCCCAGCTTGGTGCTGGTTCTCTGTGTCTAATGTAGTGAGAATATGCTTTGTGAGAGACTGTATGGTCAGTTGTTAAAAGTGACACAGCTCCCATTGGGGACAGCGTGAAAAAGGTGGACACAAGTTCTAATGGACAGTTGAGGCTTCATTGGAGCTGCAAGGCCGCGAGCAGCTGCCTCGTGCAGTAAATGGGGCTGGGGGCTTGGTGGGAAGAAGAGTCTGATTTTTATGTGCTGACAGAAACCCATCTCAGGTTTAAAAGTAACCAAGCAGCTCTTGTTTTGAGGTGTTTGACTTGGTAACTCTGAAGTGCAGTCCCAAGACAGAACACTTGAGGTAACGAAACCTGACACTTTATGCTTTCAAAGAGCATCTACAGTCCTCAAATGACATTGTTAAAAGTCACTTTTCCTGATGGATGCAGTTGGCCTGCAAACTTAACTTTAGCCATTTAGCTGAAATCCCGAAACATTAAATGTGAGATGAATGGGAACTTACATATTCTTGAGCACAAGTATTACACTCCAGTGTGTGTGGGGGAGCCTATTTGCCTAAAAGGGTGAAAACTGTCTGCTAGAAAAACAACAACAACACAGCACCTCATTCTCTGTGACTGGAATTAAGTGGTGCTTTATTAGGTTTTTCTACTGCATAAAGGATCTAACACACAGTTTCTGTAATAACCCCGTGTAAATCAGGAGGCGAGTGCTGAGGAGGAGCTGCTGCAGTGTCACACTGTGAGACTCTGCCACCAAGCCCCTTCAGCTGGGCCGTTCCCTTCCCTGCGTGGGGGTGACGGCTTGGACCCTCTCAGCAGCTCAGAGCAGACAGTTCTCTCAGAGAACCCAGACCTCCAGGCATGACTTGTTCTGAGGAGACAGCCTGCTCTGAAGAAGAGCAACTGCTTCTTGAGGTTCCCGTGGCACTGGTAACATCAACGTAGGGCAAAAGGATGGGTCTGTAGGTGGATGTTTTTCCTGGCTCTGCCTCAACTCTATTCTCTTCCCTGTGTATGTATTTGATGGATTTGAGAGGAGTCTGATACCGCACTCGGAAATGCTGTTTCAGAAGAGAGAAGAGTAAGCTCCTGCAAACCTAATTGCATTTCTACCCTGAATTTAGTCATTGTGGCTCGTTAATGATCATTTGGGAGCTTTTAGTAAAAGGTTTTAAGTCCACTGTGTTGCTTCAGGAACGTAACCTAACCTGGTTCTGAAAAAGGCGATAACATAGCAGTTGTGTAGTAGTTCCTGAAAACACATTTAGAAAGAGAAGTTGCTGGGGAAAAAGTAAGTGGTGGAGATAGCAATCTACAGACCTGTAGTCTAGGAGCAGATTAAAACCAAACCAAACCAAAAACAACCAACACAACAAAACCCCCTGAAACTTTAGAGGATAATTAAGACATTTTACCCTATGCTAATTCACTACTCGCAGCTTGTACTGGTAAAAATCAGGTAATAGGATAAGACAGTCTAGGAATAGAGACATTTTATGAACCTTATTTTAGTTTCTGATTCTGCTACAGCTTCCTGTAACCTCAGCTAAAGTTCAGCCAGTTCCCCTTTCATAGAAATACCTTCTAAATAAATGCATTCCCGTGCAAGTACGTAAAGACCTTTTTGTGACGGGGTAGAACGTAATAGAGCCGGCAGGTACATTTAATGTTAAAATCATGCTGGGTAACTTAAGGAGGACCAACAGTAGTGCTGTTTCCAAGCTTGGACAGTGTCATGGCTCATGGCTATCCAAGGAGGAGCTGGGAAAAATGGCATCATCGGGCAGAAATGCAGGAAGTAGATACATGAAGCATCTTTTTCACTGTCAGGGGGACAGGGCAGTAGAGTCCTTCAAATTAATCCAGGGGGCACAGAAGGGATGTCGTCTGTCCTTGCTTATGAAGGAGCCAAAGCTCAGTCTCTCCCTGCGTGGGTCCTGCATCTGGGCCTACATCCCCTACAAGTGCATCACTAGTAGCTCAACTCCACCCTAGCACAGCCACAGATTTAAGACTTCTTTAACATCACTAGAGCAGCAGTTGGGAATAATGTTCACAGACTGATTATTTTTGTTTTCTTTGATTTTATTTGAGTAGAATATGTACATCATTATCAAGAGACACGGTTCCACTACATAGACAGGAATTTTCTGGGCCATATGATCTTTATGGTTTTGTCATTTTTCTTCTCCCTCAGTTTCTTCTGTCGTCAGAAAACTACCCTCGCAAGTTCAAACAGAACCTGTGGAACAGCAAACACATTGATATTCATTTTTATTTGATTTAATAATCCTTAAAACAGCTTGCACTGTAAATGAGAAAATCTGAAAAAGAAGTACAGCTGCAATTCAAAAGTTACTTGCAAAGAACTGCAGACTAAGCCCCTTGTACAGAACACTTAGATCAATAAAATAATGTTGATTCTGGAACGATATGAATTGCACTTGTTGTTCCATTTTCAGTGAGAGAAAAACAAACCACCAACCTCTATGGTGATGAGTATTACTATCATCCACTCAAGGCGCAGAGTGTGCTTTTCATTCAGGTGATTTCGCATGAGGTCTGTCAGCTCCATGCAGTGCTGAAGTTTTTCATTCATTACCTGCAAGAGATTCCAAATATGTGTGTGTGTGTGTGTGGGAAATCTGGATTCCCTAAGTGGAATTTTCTTACTTTAAAGAAAGGAACACAATCCACAGAAGGGCTCAGTGAACAGAACTAGAAAGGTGTTGCCCCTTTTTCTGCAAAAGAATAGACCAGAAAGTCCTGTAACAGCAGTTGCAGTAGAAACGAATCTGTTATTTCAATAGGTTCACAAATATAACACACATTTTGATCCGTGTCTGCGGATATTGAACTGCTGCTGGGGATATTCACTCATGAAAACAGCCACAAGCAAAAGAAGCTGCAGCTTATTTGAATGCCTCAAAAGTAACTCAGTATTTCTCTTCTTTATAACTATTTAAAGGCTGATTTAGTGGCTCAGGAACTATATAATCCATTCGTGTGAGGCAGGGCTGGTCACCTAAACTAGGCAAAAGGTGGGAGTGGGTTATGAACACATGGAAAAGGGGATAGTGTATGGGATCCTAGTATTTCTTAGTTAGTTTCTACAATTAAAACAAACATTTGTGGAGCTGTCTGTAACCCTGCTGAGCCAATGACAGCTGATCTGAGTGCGGAAAAGTCTCGTAAGATACTTACCTTAACTCTGCGATTAATGTTGAGAAACTGGCAAGTCTTGTCATAGAGCTCTTCCAGTTTTTCTCTGTCCCAGTAGAAGTCAGGTGTTATCAGCAGGTCTGAACTCAGATTTATACGGTGCCTAAAAAGAACAGGTGTTACAGTAATTCCATTTGGTGAATAAAGGACCAAACATTTACATGGGAGTTAAAAGAAACAAAGTTTCCCTGTAGTTTTAAGTAGAATACACAAAGAATCTCATTTCATAATCAAAATACAATTGCAGTGATTGTTTAAAATGGGTCACATCTCCTGAAACTCCCCTGAGACTACTCTACTCTGTACCAGTTTTGGGATTAAGTGCCTTTTGCCTTATGGCAACACTGCCCCTTGAACTTGTCACCTTCCTTAACTTCTGAGATCTGTAGAGAAGTCCTTGAGTCCAGTTCCTGAGTACCTGAGGTACTACATGAATTAAGGTTACTGGGAAGCTCCTTATGTTTAGTGTGTATTCTGGTCTTTGTATCATGCACTGCTTAATTTTTAAGTTCTGTGTAATACAACATCTGGGGTGTAAATGAAAAAGTTACCTCAGTGCGAAGAGTTCTCCAATTTTCTGCATCACATCTGCATGAGACAGCTTCACCTTCCTCCGTGACTTCAGTATCTGCAAAGTAACAAGTTTTTCACTGCTTGACCAAGGAGCACGTACGACAAGTTAAGCAGCCTGGAGTTACACAGCCTGGAATCCGTCTGCGAGTTAAAAGCTGAATGTGTATCATACTTAAAAACATTTGGGGTTGCTTTGCTTAGTGCTTTGCTTATCTAGCTTTGTCAGAGTATCACTGGGCAACTCTTCATCCAGGTTTTTCAGTAAATCACTGAGTCATCATCAGTATCTATGAAAAATCCTGGAGCATTTCTATGAATGATTTCCTGAACAAGAGCTCATTTGGTTTTTCTTCCGACTATTGTTAAGTCACGACAGTGTTCTTTTACCTTGCTACAACTTAGACTTTTTGTAGACGACTGCTTTACAACAAACAATGTATTACCACTTATTTCCTTCATTAAAAAAATAATAAGTTATTGTGATTTGTATATTTTTGTATAAAATATTCTCGTGAACCCTGCGTATCTCATTTTTATGAGTAAACTCCTACGGGCTTTATGCTTTAATTAAGTCTCATGAAAAGCTGTGGTTTAAGTAGTTCACTCAAAACGCTTCAGTCCATTATGAAGTTAAGAGTCCATCACCTTCAGCCCAAGCTGCCACACACTGTGTTGGGCCAGGATTTTAAATGCTGCTTCTCCTGGTCCTGATACACACCTGTGGCAGGGGACAGTGGCACAAACGTGGGAAACTTTATTGCACTAGAGAACCCCGCTCCCAACCCTTTAAAGATGGATGAATGCTCGTCCCACCACTTTGCAGGTGTTCTCAGCTTCTCACATTGATGGCTTTACCCCCAGATGTATGAAGCATTCAGTGCTTTTTCCGTACCCGCAGCTGCGCCTGGACCGATGCTTTACAAAGCAGAGGAGAAAAGGAGGGGAGGGGTACAAATAAAGCCTCACCTCAGGAATTGACTGGATAGATTCCACAAAGTTATCCAATAATGATTCCCAAATAGCCAGCTTTACTGCAACACAGAGGTGATAAAGCAGAACGCTGTGAGAGGTAAAATAGGCTTTCAAATAATGACTTTAACTCTGCCTACGTGCTGCTTCAAGACACGTCGATACATACAAAGGTTATTTGCAGCAAGTTACCAAGAGTATTCTCCAATCAATGCTCATACAGCTACGGAGAAATCAGGGCTGGGCACTGACTCCAGCTGTGCTGGAGTCGGGCTGACTTCACACGGTGACACTCGAATGTCACTCCCCGTTTGTCCAGTACCTGCTGCAGCACCCTCACCTCAGGGAGGAGTTGGCTTCTATGGACACACCCCCCGCGCTTGCTGAAGCTAAATTCAAACTTGAGCAATCTTCTCATTTTGTTTTTAGGGGAACACACTGTTCACTGAAGATAGAACTTCTCTCCTGTGGAAGATGTTCAGCACAGGCAGCGGCCACACAAATTCTACTGTGTCTCAGCTAGAGCCTGCCAAGATGTTTCTACAGGAAGATGATATAACTCAGGCCTTTGTTCTTTAGTCACAGGCTCCCAGGCAAGAATGAAGCAACAACAGATGAAAAATCAACCCTATTCACTCAGCAAAATTAATTAGGGAAGATTTAATTGTCAAAATGAACTCTTTCATGGTAGTAATTGATAGTATCGTGCAGGCAGGACATTGATAGTAAATCCAATGCCAAGCATTTCTCACACTCCTCTTTTGAATACAGAGGCCTAATCCCAGTCAGTGACTTAAATGACATTTAATTTAGCCCCTGAAAAAAGCCACTAGGCATTTCAGCTGTCACTGACAGAGGTTGGTTTCTGCTGTGCCAGAAATGTGACTTGGACTGTACTTGCATCCTTTATTATTATTGAACATTATTGAACTGTTTTCCTTTATGATGCACGTGTCTCACACTAACAGAAATTGGTACCGATTTACTCCTGGGAACAAATTGTGTGTTCCATTATACGTGGTCCCCCTCTAATCGGCACTGGTGAGGCCCCATCTTGAGTACTGTGTCCAGTTTTGGGCCTCTTACCACAAAGAAAGACATTGAGGGGCTGGAGTGCCTCCAGAGAAGGGCAATGAAGCTGGTGAAGGGTCTGGAGAGTAACCCTTATGAGGAGAGGCTGAGGGAGCTGGGGTTGTTNTGGCACTACTCTTTCATGCAGGGGCTTTATGAATAACAAAATCTATATAGGACAAAGTGCTTTTTTTTTTTTTTTTTCTTAAGATCCCTCCTTTTGACAGTCAAGAACCATCCAGTTATGCTGTACTGCCTGATCGCTTCAAAAACATGTCACTTGATGTCTCTTCTGTTTAAAGGCACACTTCCCCAAATACTACAGGAATCCTGTAATTTACCCTAAAAGCAGTAGTGGTAGAGAGAACGGATTTCCTTTAAAGATCTTACGAGGACAGCCTTACTGTTGCTCACTTCTACTCCCAACTTCCGACCTCATTTGAGGTCTGAAGCAACAGAGAGGTCTATTTCCTCAAGCAGCAGCACCGCTGCTGAGCCTGACTCCTTCCCAGTGCCTTCTGCTCTCTCCTGCCGTGGCTAATAAGCCTGGAAAACATAACCTGTGACTCTGGCCCCCGCTGGTGATACTGGTACACCTCCCCAGCTGGGAATCACTGCTTTTTGTTGCTTCTTTAGCTGGCATCCAGCTTTTTCTGTTCCAGGAAATGATGTCAGGATGAATTACCTAAGATTACTGACAGGTTTCTAATACTGGACTCTGCACTTGTTGCTGTCCTAGAATAGTTCTCAAGGGTGGGGAACAGGATGCTCAGTAGAATGTGTTTACTTTTGCAAAGTATGTTTCTTAATACGCTTTGTTCATCTTTAAGATTATTTACATTGAATGAGGAAATTCCAATTTACAGAAAACTAGGTAAAAGCTTTGAACACGAATCTTCCCACTGAAGCACAATCCATCTTTACACAGTTTGCCTGAGTCTCCTCCAACCCATCACTGCACAGGCCCCACTTATAGTGACATTTCACAAAATCTGTAGCACAGGCTGGTATTACAAACAACGTTAACTTACCAGAAAGACAAAGGGCATTTGAAAAAGCAAATTTCTGCAGAACAACTTCATCACTATCCAGCTCAGAATTAATCAAGATTTCTCCTTTATGAAGCTTTGACTGACCTCTGTAAAACAGGATTGAAGCATCTTCACTGACTAAGCCACCAGCCAAGGAGCATTTAAAGAACAATCAACAACACCAGAAAGGATGGTTGGTTGCTTATATAAAGCATGCTGTATCTATATGGGTATCATCCCCAACCTTGCATTTTATTCCTGTTCAACCTGACGGTAACTAAAACAAATGACTGAAAATTAGTTCCTCCAGTTTAATATTATGACCACGTTTTCCAGGTTGGAATGAAACTGCAGCAAGCTGCGATGGTAACTACAGCATTGCTACATACACACAGATAGCTCAGAGAGCAGGAGAGAGGCCAGCATCCTGCTTACTCCTTCTCCTGTATTGTCCTTCTGTTTTGGTTTTCCTTTTCTGCTGTCACTTTATCAACATCACTCCCTCCCTGCCATGAGGTCACTTTCCCTGAAACCTCTGTTGCATAAGGGGCCAGGAGCAAAGAAAATGGGGGCATGAACATCGTTTGGTTTATCACCTACATCTCACTAGGAAACTTGCGTAAACACAAGGGAATATGTCAGGAATCATGCAGCTGGATATTACACACGGGTTTTAAATGGCCAGGAAAAAAACCCCAACAAACAGAAACCTGTCCTCTTATCAGGGTACCTTAAACAAGCTCAAACTCGTTAGCTCAGCTCCTAGTGTTACAGTGTCCTGCCTAGCTGTTGTTTTTTGGTGCTGCTGGAAAATTACAGATCGGTTTTTTTTACAACCATTCACATTGAAAAATATTTCTGTAGATATCACTTGCTCCCCACGGTGAAGAAACATTATTTAACAAGGCAAAGTTTATCATTCCACAGTATTCAAGTTGTAACTTTCCCAGGAAGTGAAGTATGTGCAGAATTACATCTTTGTATACAAATCTAGATGGCACTAAGGAAAGCTTATACAGAAAATCCCCTTTAAAATTTGTCTCAATGATACATATCTACCATTTTTCTATGAGATATATAGTTTCTGTTTGGGATTGGTGAAGAACATCCTCAGTTGTGTGGGCATGGAGCTTCATCATTTACAAAATCTAGTGCATAACCAAGTCATAAAGGCCATTACTTGCAAGTTTAGAAGTGCAGCAATATTTGTCAATTTAGATTTGCTCTTTTCTCCTTTCCCCATTTTATTCATTTGAAAAAGAGTAAGGAAAAGTATATTTTTACTGGCTGCGTTCACTTGTGTTTGTTTTAGACGTCTATTCCTATCAAGAGTGTCTGAAGATACTTACTCTCCTATTCTATAGTTCATCTCTTCGTTCTCCCAATGGACTAGTGCAACCTCATACGGCTGAATTTCATGCTGTTCCAGCACTCGCATTATCTTCTTCATCTGAGAAAAAGACAATTGCACAGGTAGGAACAGTTACTGCGCTGGATACTAACACCCTGCACAGGTTGGTGAACGCAACTCGCAGGCTGAAGTTACTTAAATAACAACAAATAAGCGCGCTAAGGACGGGAGTGAGTATTAACACAGTTTACTTCTGAAGCTGTCACTGTGCGGAAGAGTTTGTGGCTCTGAGCAACTGCAAGGAACCTGTGAAGGCTAAAACATCACTTAATGCCTGCATATATCAAACAGGGTAAGGATTAAGGACAGCAGCAGTGAAGATGATGAGCGTGTATTCAGTACTGTAACCCTGAGCTGCACAAGATTTCTGGGAGATGTCCAAGTGGGGAAATTAATCTTTAGGATAAGCACATCAGGTGGCTGTTTCTGCCAGAATTACTAGTTTGCTGCTAAAACCGTTTTGTTTTAGCTACTAGAGTTGGGTTATCCTGCAAAAATCCTATAGAAATCTATAAAAATAGTTCCAGCTGCTCACATTCAACCCTCTACACAGTTAAAGTGCAATTTTACTTGCAGAAGTAATCTCAGTGTCATTTTCTTCTCAAGCACACTAAAACCTGATGCAAGAAGAAAGAGACCTTTTTCTCTCACAGTACTTTCTCCTCTGACATCTGACTTAGGATCCCTCACCCTTGTTCATTTCTACGTGCTACAGAGGCTCCCCTCATACAAATTGTTCTGCAATTAGAACAAATTCTGAAGTGGGGAAAAAAAAGCACTCACCTACAGGTTTTTAAAAGGCATTTAGTTACACAACAGCCAATAAAACACACCACGGTAAACTTTTGAGGCCTAAATTCTTTAAAGAGGGGAATCTTCTCCTAAGTCATACTTAAAACGCTCTCTTCAAAATAATAGATAATAGTTATTGTCTTTCAGTGCAAAACTGTACGGTAGTGAATAGGTCATGAAGCATATTCTACAGGTTATGCACTCCGAAAAAAAATACCTGTTGGATCACCTGCAAGAGGTATTTTCTTTGCAGTGCTGCCTTTCTTCACTGCTTTCAAGAATTTTGGTGATACTATCTATCACCAGTAACACTTATTTATTAATATCTCCAGTAACCAAGACACAGTAACATTTTTTCACTAGTCCCCCATCCCCCCCAACCCTACAGCTGCGACTGTTTCTCAACCCTGAATTTAGTATTAACACGACCCGTAACTGCCATATATTCCAAGTCTTCTGGCAATAAAAAGGAATGAAAAATTACTTTCACTTTTTGAGCAAGGCAGTGTCTGCTGTGAGGCCAGTCAGCTCAGCCAAGCAGCTACGCTGCTTCCACGGGCAGGTCAGCGACGCCAACCCCGCTAAAACCATGCCAGAGTTAATAGCCAATCTATAATGCATCACGCCAGACTTCCAAGAGTGTGTTCACGTGGATCCAAGTGCCCCAACTGGCTTTGTGAAGTCGTTACTAATACGGTAATAATTATGCTGTTAATAGACTAACAGTCCCTTCCAGAACTACAACCAGCTCAGGCTTCCCAGGGCCAGTCCAGAGCAGGATTTAACAAAGCTTTACAGACCGTAACCCATTCTGTGAAATTCATGTACTTCCAAAGTTCTTCCGTTGCTCTGGATAATGAGAAATTGTATTTCAGCACTGGCTTTTCACCTATTCAGAGTAATACAAAGGTTTCCACTGACTGATCGAGGCCTAGCCTTATTTTATAGAAGGGACTACCTGTGACACAGTACATTTAATGAGATGTTCTGGGTTCACTACATGCAAATTCCTGCTATTACAGGCAAGCACACCACACAATTTCCTTTTTAAAAAAAACCCCATCAGATGAGACTTCACCTCAAAGCTAGTTTTGCTATTTTTGGTGGGGAAGATGTCGCACAATCTTCCTACGCAGGTATTTGAAAAGGGCACTTTACATTTTAAATCTCTACTTATGATCAGTCTGTAGTTATTACTTCTCCTGTCAAGTGTCCGTTAGTATAAAATACTTTTTCTTCTCCTAATAGTCACTCAGAAGTACTTTTAAAAAGCAATTTTGTCCATTCACAGTGATTCTCTACATTCTGTTTTACTGAATTACTTTCAGTTTCTGTTCTACAGATCAGTTTGGGTTTTGGGTTTTTTTTTTGTTTCCGTTCATTAAAACGTCTGCATAAAAACACCTCCTCTGTTTGAGGGAGTTGTTTGGACGTTAAAACTTTGACTATGATTTCAATATGCAGGAAGAGGCAATTTTCCTCTTTTTCCTCTCCTTTTATAAATAAAGTTAGGAAGGGACCAACTGACAAGAAAAACGTGGTATCAAATTTTCAAAGGTATTCAGGCATGTACAACAAAATTACATTTTTCAGAGCACTCCAGTGGGCAGTGCCCGAATCATAAAAAACCCACAGGAGTTAGTCAGCTGGTCTTTGGTGACGCCTGTGAATCAGTAGCGTAGTTACAGCTGCAGAGCAGTCTAAGGATGCTACAAGGCAAGGTTTGAAGGGAGAATGAATATCTTTTTGTAGGCCAGCTGATATACTGAAATCCCCCCAAACAGACAGGAAATCAGGAACATTTCAGGTCTGAAACAGAAAAAGCGAACTTGAATCCACAAACTGTTCATGTCTGGAAACAACTGCTCTGTATTTTCCTTGACTTTAATGAAAATCCTCCTGTGAAATTCTGTCCATCTCAGTTATTACCTATTTAATACAGCATTTAATTTCACACACTCAGCCTGTATATAGATAAGATCAATACTTTTTGTATCTAGGATCTAGATTTATTTAATCAGTCATAAAATTCAATATATTAACAAAACCCCCAAACTAGAATATATTCATAAAAACAGGTGTGCCTGTGGCATAGAGCAAAGAGCACCAAATTATGGTAAAGGGTATGTCACGTCAGTACCAACATGCTTTAACAATCATACCAACCAGTAAAAATCTTCCTTTAGGAAAATTGTGAACTGGTAGAAACAAAAAAAAGCCCAGCATTAAAAAGCAGTTTACAAATTTTGTCTCTTTCAAAGTTACAGAGAAGTAAGTTTTGAATAGCTTTGATTGTAATGGCTGCAGAATGATACTTTTCTTCTAACACATTTTCTGTTACATTAGTGTCCTTCAAACAAACATTCACGGGTTGGTTTTTTTTTGATCTACCTCTTCAGGATATAGAGCTCCAAGAACTTTCTTTTTATCAGTCTCACTGGATGAAGCTTCACAGTTTTTGCCTTAAGTAGGAAATGTTTGCCACTTGGTACCTTACACAGGTATGTGCTCGTTTTGTGCAGAAAGTCAAGTTTTAGAGGTGATACCTATCAGCAACCCACACACCTGAGGGCAGCAGCAGGCAAGCATCTGCACTCATTAGGGGAAGAATCAGTCCCTTTTCCTTCATGGAGAGATCCAAGATCCCAAAGCCCAAGCATCCTGAGCTGTGTGGGAATGAGAAAACATCTGCTTATGACATTTTTAAAATTTTGCTTTACTTACACTTTTCTCTTCCACATTCCAAAACACAACAGCCCCTTCCCTGTGAATTCAAGGAAAACTCAGGTGTAATTATACTGTTTTAAATGTATTTCGATGCAATACTCATTGTACAGTGGCAATTTTTGTCACTGTTAATCAAGAAATGTAATACTATCTTCACAAAAACTACATAATAGTTGCTTTTTAATCATAGTCCAGTGAAAAAAACATGAGAAGGTAAGTTATTTTTTAACCATTTAAATAATTCTGATTTTTTTTTTAATCATTCTGATTGGACAGTTATTCCTTGAGTTTCATGAGGTCATCCAATGCAGTGATGTATCAAGTTGCAGAACTTCTTCCCACCACTGTTATTATTTTATCAATAACATTTTTTAGTAATGTTTTAGGCCTGACTTATAGCTTACCTGAAGAAAAATATCATGCCAGGATCATCTTCCTTTGCAGATTTCTCAGTCCCAATCACTAACACATTTGCAGCATCTAGTTTGAAATAAATGAAAACATTGAAGAATTAGTCAGACTTCTAAACATGAGGGATGTAAGCATATAACTCCAGTTGAACAGTTACATGGTAACATGTCAGTCAGCCCCTTACTCTATGTGTCTGATGGAAATGCTTGCCAGGAAACAACTACAATATCAAGCTACGCTGCTTCTCTGAAGTGTAACACCCTAGACAGATGTTGAACTTGACTGGAATCTTTAGTTAATGGAATGTAACAGTTCTGAAGAACCACAGACTTAAGGGAAAACTGATGCAGGGCATAGAAAATAAGCAGGAACAGAATACAAAAGTGGACACCCAGCATGAGGAAACTATGGAAGTTGCCCACAGCTGCAGAGAAATTACCATTCAAATCTACTTGCCCAGAAGTTCTTTCTCTTTTCTACACAGTAAAGGACTAATCTGCACTCAAATTGTGCTGGCTTTGCTTTGACAGTCAAAAACTTGAAAGAGTGTACCCCCAAGACAGGAGAAGGTGCATCTGCACTCTCCTTTGGATCAGAAGTGTGCTTTTGAAACCAATTTTCCAGGCACCCTTATTTACCACACTTCTGATGTGCATTGCAAAACAGTGAGAGGACACGAACTGGATTTTATTTTTGCATTAAATTAAACTGAAAGAGGAGCTCCAAAAATGCACCTCTGGTACTCCAAGTGCTCATGGGCATTTGTTACAAAGGACCAGACCTGAGCTAGCATAAGGAAAAACTTACAAAATGTAGACAGTGGGTTCTCAAAACAGAGTTTTTCTTTTTTCCCCTACAGGTCTGCCCCAATGTACCACTTGCTAACGTAGATAAAGTTTTAGAAGTTCTGATGTGGTTTTCTAAAAAAAAAAAAAAAGGTTATTTTCCAGCATGACTCATTTTGTTGCTAGTGGAAGCTTGATGAGTAAACCCCCTACCTCTATTATTAAGTGAAACTCCGCAAAAAGGAATTTGCAGGGCCTAATGCCTAAGCCTTCTAAAGTTCAACCCCTTTGCTGAAAGATCACAAGTGACAAGGCATCAAATTCAGCCTGTGTACAAATTCCACTCTGCTTTCCTGATCAAGCCATCGAGGCCAGGTAGACTAAGGCAGCAGCAATGACTACATACAGACATCAGGCTTTTGCCAATACCTGAATCGAGACCACACAGTTGGTCTGTACGAACTCTTTTTCTTTCACTTGCTATTCCAGTTCAGAAACACATAATTTGATGAATCACTAGAGCAAGTTTGGGGTGTGAACTTTGAGTTCACCACGGAAGAAACATTTGTCTGCATTTTCTCATTTGCCTTTCAAATATCACCCTTATCTTTATTCATTCACTCCAGCCAAAACATACACAACTGAAAAGAATTTGCTCCATTGTAAGTGAATCTACAGGATCTGCCTCTAAAATGTTTTTATAGAGGTCGAATAATGCTTAGGAAGAACACTACAAAGCAACAAATCCACACAGTAACTGTTGATTTAGGTTTCTATGTGCTAATATTTTTCAGTTTTTCAAGATGCAGTGGTTGAGTTCATAACCAATCACTGCTACATCCACAAGCCAACCACCACAACACATCTGCTGGCACAATCCAACGTTCTTTCATCACTACTTCCTCCAAACTTTTGATAAACAGAGTATCTATTGTGAGGAGTCAAAAACACACCATAAAGAAATGAAAGAGCTGGCAAAACCCACACTCTCAAGGTAAAATACCAGCAGCAGCAACATTTGCCTTACGATAATTTAGTTATGCTGGGGATTGTACAAAGTTTCTGTCCCAAAGCTGTGCAATGAGTTCTACTTTTAACGCAAAGAAAGGAACACGAAGCTTATACTCTACAGCACCTTGTCTTTCCATGGGCATCTTTCTGAGCAAGACAATCATCAGTAAATCTTCTGGTGTTTGAAAGAGCCCCACTGGAGCATTATTACACTTGGATTATTAAGTGTTTGAGAGGCAACCAGGTATTTGATAACCCCTACTGAAATGCTCATAAACACTATGTCATTGTCTTAGCTTCATAGAATCTGTTTGAACATAGGAAAATCACAGCTGTTCTAGAGCACAAGGTTCCTTAAGCTACAAAAAGCTCCATTTGTTTTTCTCTTGTAGTATACTTCAGCTATTTCCAAGTCATACTTCTCCCAAGTCTTCAGAGATACTTCGCATGAAAATTAGAAGCTAAGTAAAGCATTCAATAATTGCTAGGATATATTTGGCCCCAAACAAATCAAACCAAAACAAACAATCAAAAAAAGAGTACCTACTGCATTCTCTTTACTAGAACTAAACATTTATGCACAGAACTATTTCACTTATTCAACAAGATTCTCTCTTGCATGCCTTCCTCTCCAGCCCTCAGTGATTTACATTAATAGAAGTGTGGATATGGAAAGAATACGCATCCCTTCAAATTACAAAGCTGTTTTGACCATTGAAGGGCTACAGTGCTTCACATTACTGAAAGATTATTTAAAATAAAGAAAACGTTCAGATTTTTTTCAGGTAGTGAATTTTTATAGAAATTCTTTATATCAGAGAATTAAAAAAATTATTTTTCCTGCATGCATTTAATTTTTTCAATACTTCTAATGTTATTGTAATTGTGGGAAAAATTATCATAGGGTAACAGCAAGTTCTGAAAGGTTTAGTTGTGGGATTTTTAAGCAAACCAATTTTTATAGGCAGTATGCTATTTTCCAGGGTATTACCAGAATAAGAATACATGAAGTTATAAAAATTATATACCTCACCCATATTCCATTTCCCAAGGTATAACATTGCTTTTAATATGTTTCAAAAATCTACCTCTAGGCAAACTTGTTATTTCAACATATCCATGTGAAGTCAGGTCATGACACAGATTACCAAGATGATATTCATCTGCTGTTGCAAAGGCTGTGCACTGCATCAGATTCTGTGCCAAAGGAATAAAGATTTGAGTTAGGGCAAGGCTGAAGCAAGATGTTCATAAGACAATTGTTTGCCTTAAATTTATCCTAAGAGTGACATTTTTCATTTATTCACTCTTTTCTATGACACCACTGTCATGCTGTCCACCTGGTCTACAAATACTAGTGAGATTACTTGCTTCCTGTTAAGTGGGAAAGCAAGTCACTGACTGAGATCAAACCAGGTAACACAGTAAGTTGCACCAAAAAAATTTGTGATAGAGTCACAAAGGGAATTCTTCTTCCCTGAATGCCAATCAAATGCTGCAACAGTAGAGCTGCGCTTGCTACTGCTCTCCCATCCTACAGTTTATGACATACTTGGCTGACTACTGAAATCAAAA
The DNA here is from genome assembly GCA_013400055.1 of Nycticryphes semicollaris. NCBI lineage: Eukaryota > Metazoa > Chordata > Aves > Charadriiformes > Rostratulidae > Nycticryphes > Nycticryphes semicollaris. The sequence goes on from VXBJ01001907.1 coordinate 489,012, forward strand.
CCAAGACAGCATCAGCTTTAACATTCATATTTGAAAGGTAAATGGAGTTCAACAATCCCAGCCTGCTTATCAAGCAGAAGTTCCATGCTCTTCCAAGCACAAAGCTCACTGCCCAGATAAGCCCCAGGGTATGAGCAATTGCAGCACCACAGCACAGCAAATCTCCTGTCTTCTGGGACAGCTGTAGATGCTGCAGATCTACAGGGTACACCCTGAGCTGGGTCTTGCACTAACAACGTGTCAAACAAGCCTGCAACAGGCAGAGTTTGTCTCAATATTCCACAATCATAAATAACTCAAATGCCACATTGAAACAAATGAGTGGAAAAGCGGTACTGACTTACAACCAGACTGACTCATGCACGGCAAAGAAATCAGAAAGTCATCTGTGTAAAGATTTTCTTGATTAACCAAACAAGTCACAATAAACCTATTTACGAATTCTACTACTCATTTGAAGGGGATTTCTTTGTTCTGATACCATCTGTCCCATGATAATGTTTTTCAGTGCAATGTAGTGGAAGATATCCAGAAAGCAATGTGTCTCATTACAGATCGGTTACTTCCCAGCTTTTTGTAACTAATACAAATGGGTATGTAACTAACAACAAATGAACAAAAGAACCCTACTCATCTGCAAGCATTTATACCCACAATACACTTCAGCTTAAAATCCAAATTATATTCTCACAGCACTCATATGCTATCAAACAGCGAGGCTTAAGGTGTTCTGCTCCATCAGAGTCACGGCCACACATTTAAACCTTCTTTTCTTTTTCAGTGTTAATATTCTCTCATTGCTTCCAAAGCTTTGCTTACTTATCATCTTAATTCAGTAATCACTAACAGAAAATAAACTTCAAAAGTAATTACAATGTTCAGCAAGCAATTTTGTAGGCGTATTTCCACGACTGTGCTACGAGGCCGAGTTTAACAGTGGAACAAAGTTGTGTTTTCATTTCCCTCACGGCAGTACCTTTGAAAAATTGCATTATCACAATTTCATTCCAAATCCCTAAACTGGCAGTGCAAATTATGTATTTCAGATTCTTACAGAAAGCTCTGGTTATTAGAAGTACACACACTCTGCCATGAAACTCTTCTGTCACGAGCTAAGGGAGCAAACTTACCTACAGCTAGTATATAATCTAAAAATCTTTATCCTGCTCCATGATCCCCATAGTTTCTTACTTGTGCTCTTGTTCGTTTCAAGGCAGATACACTACAGGATGGATTTTGTCTTACTGCTGAACCTAAGCTTCAACATAAAGACTTTACATTTTCTTAGAAGCAGAAGTTGGCTGCTAAGACTACATGCCTGAAGCAGCACTTCGGACACGCACTGGTTTGTTTGATTTTTTACAATGCACTGTTTCACTTCAATTCTCAATAAAATCTTGTTTGATAGGGACCATGCGGATTGGGTGTAACTTGAGATTAAAAAACCCGAAAATATACGTGTCCACAGCCTCCCTGGTTGTCTAAACTCCCGTGATAGTTGGTAGAGATATAGCCAAAAAGTCTATACTCTGAGTGAGTCAGCTAATCCTAAAATAGAGGTGTTAACTGGCCAGTCAGGCTTCATGGCATGCTTTCTGATACGTCACTTTCACCTGCAAACTTCAAAATAACAGAATACAACATGTCTGCTGGTGCTAGAAAGAACCTCCAGCTACTCACCACCCTCCTCCTTTCTGCCTACAGCTGGGGAGTCATTGAGATTCTATTCAGAGCACCACAACAGCTCTCCTTAGAAGCAGCCGTGTAAGTTTCTCAACAACTCATTTTCCGTATCATCACACACCCAACTGCACAGGCTCATAGAACCACAATTCTGCCCATCCCTTCCACTTTAAGCACACAAAAAATATTAAGAAAGAGAACCTGTAAGATAAATTTAAATCCCCACATCACCATTGGAATCAGTCTTTATCTTAAACATAGTGAACACTGCATCTTTACTGATTTTCAGGCTTTTTCTAGGTGACACAGATATAGCATTAAAAATTAGCTCAGAGGATTTTCATGCCACCAGACTTTACAAGATTAACTAAATTGAGTAGTGGTACTACTCACTGATGGACCAATTGAAGTAGTATTTTCATTAGTTACTGCTTAGTAACTTAAGTTTACTTTTACTTAGCTACTTTAATAAAGTTACTGCTTTCAAGTAACTCCTCCATCTATCCTGAAAAACTGGTCTTATGACCCTTTATCACTGCTGGAGCTCAGCACTCTGCCTGTAAACAACACGTGAAGACCAGTGCTGCAAAAGAAAGATGTCAACTGTCAGGCCCTTCCAGACAAAAACCACCAGAGATCCTCCGGGTTCATCTGAGAACCTTAGAAGCGAGCCTGGAGTGACGGCAGACCAGGAAGGAGAAGACCCCACAGCCTGCCCCCAGGTAACTGCCCTGGCTATAGGGCCTGCATCACCAGAGGGCTCTTGGTTGCCTCCACACCTGCACGCAAAGCAGGATCAGCTTTTTTTTGTGACACCAGAATTGCGAGGAAAAACAACAGCATGCTGAAAAAAAAATACCCTCAAGGATTCACCTTGCAGAAATCAGCCACATCTTTTAGGTATTTCCCTCTACTACATACCTATAACAAAATACACAACAGGTTAAAAAAAACAATGCTTATTCCAAAATACTGTCAGCCTGCAGTCAAGGTGACAGCCTCTCCGTACCCCTCTGGATGGGGCTGTCTATCTGATAAAACCACATGGAGCTTATTCAAAAATAGCAAATATTTTTGTTAGGTCTGAGTTTATGTGGTTTCTGGCACAGCATTTTGCCATGTGGAACCTTCCTCAGAAAGTATATTATTATTTCAGTGTATCAGGCAGTGTTTTCTCCATTTCTTCACAGTGGAAGAAAGTAAAAATAGAAGTGCATATTACTTGCATATATGTATATATATATATATGAAAATGTCAAACAAAGAAACTGTTTGCATTCTCTGTTGCCATTTAAAAGCCTCAACAATCTAAAAAAAAAACCTAATTTCAATTCTCTCACCAACAAAAAGAAACAACCTCTGAAAGTAATGCCACAGCACGAATGACAAGCTTGAAACATTACATAGTGTTTCAAGACTAATATTCTTCACTTCCTTTTTTCAAAGCAACAGGAAAATTCAAGTGGGAATAAAATTGTCTATAATGCAGTCTTTATGTTACATTGAAGCATACTCCTGCTCATCATACAAAGTATTAAAGAGAAGCTTAACTGATGATGAGGCAAACATTAAAACCTCAGTTTCTGTGCTCACCTTCAGTAGATCATGTAACAAACACATTTTGCAATGTGCAAGCTATTTCTGAAAGCACAATATTGGTTTCAGTCTCATCTAGAATGCTATTTTATTAACAATACCCTGGAACTCAGTTGTTATAACTTGAAGAGAACAGTAACACTTCCGACACCAGAATTTTCCTTGGAGAGCTTATATTCCAGTATGCTCAAGGTCTGCCTTGGCTAGTATTGAGGCTTGCAAAGAACTCTCTCAAGGAGAGACAGCCACAAATATACACCATTCCACTTCAATATCTCTCATTTTATCCAAAACAGTTTGCTGCTGGAGTTACTCTATAGACCTAAGAGTCTGGAGCTCAAGGGGCTATTTCTACACATGGAATAATCTTCCTTATGTAAACACAGGCTACATCTGCACCTCTGCTTCCCATCTGAAACTTCATCTGAATATAGACTTCATACTATTTGCTTCCATCTTGGTTGCTGTTTAAGTGAAGCATTAAAATCGTGTAGAACTAGACAAGCAAGGATATCTAGGGGAAGTTAAATTACTCTAAAAGCTAGACTTTATTTCTCTATCTTAATGTGATTTGAGACTGCTGGTTAAAATGATTTTTAACAGATTTCTGCTTTCCACTTTAATAACAACTTATCTTCCTTCTACTTTTGCTTACACACTGCTAGTAAAGTTCTGTTTTATCTTTGAAACACCAGGCACACTTGCTTCTATCAAACTTGTTTCTGTTTGCAGAGTTCCACCCTCTTTGTGGTCACGCTAGGGTTAATAAGGAAAAAACCTCCTCACCAAATAAACCTGTTAACTTCATTAAAATGTTAATTAAACCCAAATCTGAATCTAGATTAAACTGATGAAGCTCCCTTAATGTTATGCAGACTGTAAATTTTATACTTTACCTCCATGTCTGACAGTAGTGGCTGGTTAGTTCTGGATGGCTGCTTGGTCCTTGGTGCCTTCGGTGGTCTCTTAACTGGCTGGTTACTGTGTTTTGGAATAATATTACTGGCTGATACAACAGAGTAAAATCTTGATGATATGTTCCTAAGCTTTTTAATACACTCTGTACTGAGATTGTAGTTTTCCATCATTGCCACACCAAAAGGTTTCCAGGACGGAAAAAATCTCTGCCCACTCCGATGATAAACATTTTCTCCCAAAGCTGATACATTTCCTTGGAGCAATTGCCAACTCTTGACTTGCACACGTTGACTTGTCAAACAAGGGGAAGCAGTTTTCAGAGCATACAAATTCCAAGACTTTGCTGTTCTGTGAGCTGTTCTGTCAACTTCATTATCCAGATTTAATAGCAGACGTCCAGTTTTATTAAAGCTTTGGCACTGGCATATTGTTGTTAAAGAGTGGAAAGGTCTAGTCTGAAGGCGCAGAAGTTTCAGTCTCATTGCTTCCCTCAGAACTGTATTTAAAACAAACAAAATCATTCCATCAGCTCTAAAAAGAAATAACATTATTTTCCCCTTATCTAAAAGGTGACCCATACTGGTTTTGCATGTGTTAGTACTCCTAAGCACATGAACACTGGTGGGATTAAACACCTTTTTTTCCAATGCTATGGAAATGCTCTTAATTAAGATCAACACACATTATTGAGCTGTGCTTGCAACACATGGTGGAAAAGTGGAATTGGTTGCTATGTCAATACACAAGCAGGCATCTTTTCCCTCTGTTGCTCATTCTGTTTAGCAGTCTGTACTCTCAGTAACCCCACCAATGCAATTACTCATGAGCAAGTACACACCTTAAAGAGGGTATCAGACTCTGAGAACCATTATTTTATACATAACAAAACCAGCAATCAGATTATTACCTGCTTGTATGAGAATGTCAGTTACAGAACACAGAGACTGGCCAGCATCAGCTCAAACAGCCAAGCATGGATCTGGCTCCATTCATCTGTCACAATCAGAGCAAGAGCCAAGTCAATCAAGTTACCATCTTGATCCCACTAGTACGTACTGGTGCAACAGGCACCTCAAGGCCTGCTTCTGTATCAACACGATACCATCCATATTCTGTTATTTCAGACTAAGCACAATTTGTTATATTTAAGCGACATTGAATGAGCTAATCAAATAAACTTTATAAGTATTCACAGACTGAATACTTCAGTGGGTGTGTTTCACTTGCAGAAAAATTGCAGTGTCAAGTCCCTGCCCCCTTCTGCTTTTATTAATCAAGACCATTTCCCTCATGACACAAAATCCATCTTCAGCAAGTTATTTGCAACAACAAAGTCATTAAGCTGTACAGTCTAAGAAACCTGCCAACTTCAGAATATTTTTCAAAAACTGTGTAAAGAAGGATCGTCAATACCATCCCTTATGCTTAATGTAACAGCTCAAATCAGCATTTTCCTGTGAGAACACATCATTGTGGGCCAACTAGAACAAACCCTCCACGCTGACAAGGATACTTAGACGCTACTGCAATACATGCACAACTTGGAAAAAAGCAAAACCAAACCTCACCCTGACATAATGGCTGGGGACTACACTAATTCAGGTGAAAGAGGTATACATTTACACACACACACACACAAAAAACCCCCAAAACCAAACCAACAACAACAACAAAAAAACCCAAACCAAAAAAAAGGACATAAAAATGCTTTAGGCTGCCACAGAATAAGTAATTAACATTTGACATAATTTTATATGCTTATCACTTGTAACTTTTTGCCCGATTTGTAAGCCTGTTGTTTGCATACTTATTAGAATAAACAAATTATTATATCAATTTTTAACTTGGCCTGTCTTTAAAAAGAAGATTCCCATAAGATTCTGCCCAGGACAAGGCACATTTGCCTTTGTAAAGGCCTGCCGCCTCCAGATAATCAAGACCACTGAAAAACTGAGCAACCGCAACCCAAGACGGCTGAAAGCCAGGGCAAGGGCAGAAGTCTCTGGTAGTACGGGGTGATTAGTGGAAGGAGACTCACAAATCCCAGGCAGATCCGTACTTCTCCAGCCAATAAACACAGCGTGTCACATCACAGTGACCTCAGGGGTGATTTTTAAACCGTACAGGCTTCCAGTAATTACAAGAAGTGACCATATGGACTAACTTCCACCCAGGAGCCTGGACGCCAAATGCGCGGCAGCAGAGGCACCTAGCCGGCAAGCGTGGAATTGAGCAATCCATGAAACAAGTGGGATAAAGCGCTACCACCACACGAGAGCAGGCGCCATCTCTGGGCAGCGGGCACAAATCGGCCCTTTATTCTCCAACGACTGTTTAACACAAGACAGACTTTATTCACGACCGTTGGCTTTTCCAGATCTGGATCTCCGCCTCTTACTGCGGCGAGATAAGCGAATAAACTCCGCTGGCGGTCAGACCACGCCAGGCCGGCCTGGAACTTGAGAGGCCTCAACTGCCGCGGTCTAGGAGCGCCCCCACCGGTATGGGCGGGAGGAATGGTAGTACCCCTCTCCCATTGGCTGCCTGCCGGGACAGACAGGAAGTAGGCCGCAAGGGAGCCAATTAGGAAGCGAGAGCGCCGCCGCAGGAAGGAGGCCAGCACCGCCCCAGCCCGCGGCGCTCGGGCCCGACCCTGCGGCGGCCTGCGCGCGCCTGACGGGCGCCCCTGGCGGCCGCAGGGAGAAGCCACTGCCGGGCCCAGCGGCGAGGCGCGGAGGGGACCACCCTCCCGTCCCGTCGCGCCACCGGCGAGGAGCGCGCGGCCACCTGGGCCGCGGTACCGGAGTAGGAAGGGGCGCGGGGGAGCGGCACGGCCGCC